>JABCKM010000032.1:0-17378 GCA_018221805.1 Rugosomyces carneus
GTCACTGGAAGGAGGCTGAGGCACTTCAGGTTATAGTAATGGAGAAGAGGAAGGAGAAGCTGGGGGAAGATCATCCTAGTACCCTGACAAGCATGGAAAAGCTTGCATCCACATATCAGAGTCAGGGTCACTGGGAGGGGGCTGAAGCACTGCAGGCTATAGTAAGACAGAAAAAAAGGCTATAGGTTTATACTTTGCCTATACTCACCAATGTGCCTCCTTGTTTGTAATTTTGCTTACATTGTGGACACACTAAGCACAAGATAGCAGCAATACTGCATTAGCTAAAATCCACTAATATTACCCATATTGATACCCATATTGATACCCATATATATTCAACCTGTGTATTGTTATCAGTATAGGGCTCTATGGCAAATGGCTAGCTACCTCTTGGTCCAAGTTAATCACTTGGTGGGGTCAATGTTGGGATAGAGGCTAAGTGAAAGGTCAAGCTGTACAGTAATCATACAATACAACAAATCCAGTGGTATCTATCTATTGATAAGTTTCAAATATAGACCGAACAACAGGCTGGTGCAAGACGTACATTCTACGGAGCAGGAGATCAACGAATAATGAATGACCTCATTGATACTAGTGGTGCTCGCCATTAGGTAGCGGCTATTGCGTCACCCGACGTAAACGCAGGAAGAAAGGAAGCGATGTGTCGCAACAATACTGTAAAGCATCGTGATTTATACTCCAAATTTCGGGGGTAAGAAACGTGGCTGAGATATCAGGTTTCATGTTCAATAAATCTCAAGATTTTAAATCCCAGCGCAAAGTAAACAGGCCCAGGTTACTGTAGTGGTCATGTCGGCCACTAGTTTAGAACCACAGCTGTCACGACCCAAGCACAAAGCAGCGGCAGTGTCAAAGGTGCACAACTCTAGTCCTCAATGTGGTCGTGACATGGTGTACAAAGGAACGGCTCTAAAGCTAGAGATGGGTATCTTTTGATGAACAATGGATGAATCAGGATGATTGGTCGATTTCTTGTATGGCATGGAGCCGAAGAGACGTCCAGTATCCTGCGTCCACCTCACCCAAGATTGTAAGTACCGTACTGAGGATCTGATACCACGTAGGTGTTGAGTAAAGACTCTATGGTATTATTGAACATGGTCCATTGACGAGATTGAATACTGAGTTGGAGTTGGCAGACGAGAGGGTAAAGCTTATGTAATGCCATCGTAGTATACACATGTCCCAGAGTCTTATACGCAGCGTCGAGGTGCTGAAGCTCCTACTGCCCTTTCCGATGGGCTCTGATAATCTGTGATAGGTTTTCCGCTTGCCTCCACGTTGGGTCTTTGTCCGTGTCGAAACTTCCGATGGCATCGTTGGGTGGGGTGAAAGCACGCTCGAAGGTCACACCGAAGCCATTGAAGGAGCCTTTCAAGATCTCATCGATCGCTTCGTTGGCAGCGATGCTGATAACATTGAAGACATATGGCAACTAGCATACCGCGGTAGGTTCTACCGCGGAGGTCCTGTTTTAATGGTAACCCACATCAATTTCCCTTTCGCTTGTTATCCGCCTTTAGTAACTAACCCCATTGCAGAGTGCTCTGTCGGGTTTGGACATTGCATTGTGGGATATTAAAGGCAAGAAACTCGGGGTGCCCGTTTGGCAGCTCTTGGGGGGTAAAGTTCGTGATCGGGTGAAGGTATATGGATGGGTAGGTGGCGACAATCCCTCGGATACCCTCATTCAGGCCGAGCACCGTAAATCGCAAGGATTTACGGCAGTTAAGATGAATGCTACAGGTATATCCGCGTTCTTCGCAAGCTATAGTAAGGGCGAGTTGACGGCTGGACAGACTCAGTTGGATGGATCGATAACCCATCTGTCTTGAATGATACTGTTACTCGCGTGAAGGAAATCCGGTCACTAGGTTTGGACGTCGGTGTGGACTTTCATGGGAGGTTACACAAACCCATGGCAAAGCAACTTGCCAAGCTACTAGAACCACACCAACCATTATTCATTGAAGGTTGGAACTTTTCTCTTTGATCGCTCTCGATCTCAGTGAGATATAGAACCACTTCTTCCAACTCAGCCTGAGGAAATTGCGGATCTTGCACGGAGCGTTACTACTCCAATTGCCCTTGGAGAGCGCTTGTATACCCGTTACGACTTTCGCCCATACTTAGAGAACCGGTCCATCGACGTGGCCCAACCTGATGTAAGTCCTGGAGACGGTCTTTTTTGTATCAACGTCCGAAACATGTCACTAGGTATCGCACTGTGGAGGAATCAGTGAATTGCATCGCATTGCAGCTTTGACGGAAACCTACGACGTTGCGCTTGCGCCTCATTCGCCACTCGGTCCTATCGCGCTGGCGGCCTGTATGCAAGTTGCTATCTCTGCACCAAACTGTGCGCAGTATTCCCTGTTGCAGTAGTTCATTGATCCTGAGTTTCATGAATAGTCGTGATCCAAGAGATGAGTTGGCAGGTATGTACCCTGGCGATTGAGAATGGAGTGCTGACGGGGTGACTGTCATGCTAGATTCACTACAATGTTAGCCTAGATCCGGAGTACGAGGCTGATCTGCATACCTTCATGAAGAACCCGGATATCTTTACTGTCGTCGACGGGCATATCGGCGCATTAGAAGGTTCGTTTGAGGCTCACTTGCTTCGAGCTCGCTAAACACGAGGATAGGCCCTGGGATCGGAATTGAAATTAATGAAGAATTAGTCCGTAAGGTATCAGAGAAGTATGTTAAGAATCACTCGGCCTGGAGAAATCCAGTGTGGCGCGGGCAGGATGGGAGTTTGAGGGAGTGGTGATAAAGCCGAAAGCGTTTACAAAGCAAAGTCTTCATTATAGTTTACTCAAACAGAATCTACCGCTTCTAGGGCTATGCGTTGTTGAGAGAAACCTGAGGGTTGATGGGGATGGTATTCCATTTGCAGCGCGAGACGACTTAACCTCTGATATTGAGTGCATGTCAAATAGTGATGTGTGAACGTAGCGAATATGGTTACAATATGAGCTGACACGGGTCAAATAAAAATGCAATATCCAGCATCACGTCTCAGTTTGGTGGATCTAGAATGTGATCAGGATTCTTGCATCACCTCAGAGAAGGAAGAAAAACATACAGCTTGTGCAAGCTGTGTCCACTCTTTGAGAGAGCGGGCATATTCATCCTTCCCCTCGTCCACAGGATGGTCGGGGTGCCACAACACGAAGGACGAGAACGTTGATGATATGGACAAATTGCGAAGATTTTCTTCCTCGTCAATAGGCGAGTATTCAATGTCGGATGGCATTTCATCATCAGAACTGTCGATAACAATCGGCTCTTTTGTACGTCTCCTGTTTCTTGCCCACTTCGATTCCTTGTTATAGCCCTCCTTTGCCTTTGATGTAGCCCCGTTCCTCGTTTCTCGTGCGCCTCCCTCATTAGCCCGCAGCACAACACCAATATAGCCATCAGGGAGGGTCACATTCAATCCTTGTATCGTCCGCCCCCTGAATGATGATACAAAACGCGTCGCTCCTCCCTTTACGCGCTCGAGCAACGTTGGTTGTGAGGTGAGGTCGAGAGACGCGTTACTATCGGTACTTTCTTCAGCATCAGCCGTGTCTAAGGCCATATGATGCTCCTGCGCTAAATCCCCCGTTTCCAAAGCATCGTTACTCTCGCTCTCTATTTTTGCAGGACCACCAACATTCTCCTTTGCTGCGGTGACGTGCATGTATGTCGAAATCGGAACAGGTCCTGAATGATTTATGTGAAACGGCATAAGAAAAGGCAGACATGTCTTGAGGCTGTCAGGATTCGATATAGGTTCCAGTACGATGGTAGGAGGTATTGGCATGCTTGCCAGTGGTTCAAGCTCAAGGCGTATCAAGTGTGATCGGCATGCTTTGAACGGCATTGGCTTCTGATTCAAATATAAATAAATATACACATGTCGCGTTCCTGCCGAGGCTTTGACGCGGTTCATCTTGACAGCTTCTCCAAATAAACGGCATTCGTGCTGTTCCCTCGATTTCGACAACCTTTCGCCAAAAAATATGGACCAGGACCTCATAAGACTGGTGAATAAGTTGCAGGATACATTCAGCAACCTGGGTTCGTTGTGAAAAAACTAGTGCCGTAGCAAGAAAGCTCATTGTCATTTTTAGGGGGGGATCTGGATATGCCTCAGCTGGTTGTCGTACGTTTGCATGCCTTTCTATGCCTTCGCAGTCTCTTGAATGGCCGTGTAGGTTGGCAGTCAATCTGCCGGAAAGTCCAGTGTCCTGGAAACGTACGCATTTCCCTGGTTACTTGCAAACGGGTACACTCATAGTTCACCTCATGCAGTATCGTCGGAAAAGATTTTTTGCCTAGAGGGCAAGGCATTGTTACACGACGTCCACTCGTGCTTCAACTAATCCATACACCGATTCCGGACGAACCATCACCAAATGCACAACCCTTTACGGAATGGGGCCAATTTCTCCATCTCGACCGGCGGTTCACGGATTTCAACGAGATTAAAAAGGAGATTGAACAGGAAACCTTTAGGGTTGCTGGACAGAACAAAGGCATTAGCAAGCTACCGATCTCACTCAGGATATACAGCCCAAATGTTTTAGATTTGACTCTAGTGGACTTACCTGGCCTGACTAAAGTACACCCCTTCTATGCTTTATTTGAAGCCTTCTGATAGTTTTCACACTAGATACCTGTTGGCGATCAGCCAAGTGACATAGAGCGACAAATTCGCAATTTAATCCTCGACTACATTTCAAATCCTAATAGGTCGGCTTTGCAAGTCGTAACCGATAAAACAAGCTTCTCAATTTAATTTCTAGTGTAATTCTCTCCGTATCACCGGCCAACGTAGACCTTGCCAATTCCGAATCACTCAAGTTGGCGCGTCAAGTCGATCCCCAAGGTCGACGTACCATCGGCGTACTGACGAAGCTTGATCTTATGGATGCAGGAACCAACGCCTTGGATATTTTAACAGGTCGCGTCTACCCACTCAAACTCGGTTTCATTGGAGTCGTAAATCGCAGCCAGCAAGATATCAATTCTCAGAAAAGCATGGAAGATGCTCTCGAGAGCGAAACTCAATTCTTCAAAAACCACCCCGCTTACCGCAATATCGCTCACAAAAATGGTACAAAATATCTGGCAAAGACCCTGAATCAAGTATGTACAATAAAATGTGACAGGAACTACAGCGGTTCCCTAGGTTGCATGCACAGCTTATTGAGGTCGTCTCAGAACTACTACGTGAACGCCTCGGACCTACTTCCGAATATGCTCAAAGCCTGATCGAGATACAGGCGGCGTACATCAACACAAATCACCCGGCTTTCATATCTGGCTCTACACTCGCCGCTCAACAATCTAACCCCCCACAACGACTTCCAGCTCCAGCACGAGTGAGTCAATATGATGTACCTCACCAATGGTGTTGATAAAGCATTCATTTAGCCATCTTCAACCGAGCCTGTCAATGGCATTAACCACTCCCCCGACGAAGAAGATGACGGCTCGTCAGAGGATAGCATTTTCCCTCCACGCGACGGTCGTTCCGTCTCTTCTACACTGCACGATCGCTCTAGGTCTAGCATATCTGCCAGTACAACCACCCCAGCTATGGCTATTGGTATGGGCACTACTTCAAAGCGCTCATCTTCGCGCACTGGCCATCATTCCCAACATCCTCACAAAAGCCAACACCGACCACATTCGGCACTCGCTGGCCCGACACCCACTGCGAGCGAGTCCTCACCGCCTCACACCACCCGCGAAACTTTCTTGAACTACTTCTTTGGCCAGAACGGCCTAGCACCAAATATCCCACCAGGCATCGAGCGCAGTCATGGGACGACTAGTCATGGAGGTGGTAACGCAACGACTGTTACTCCTGTAGGCAGGGACGTTTCGGGGGAAGAAACTGCGCTTTCTTCCGGGCTCCTAGCGGGCAAGCGGAGCCTTGATGGGAGTAATGCCGCGTACGACATGAAGAGTCTTGGTAAACATATTGAGGCTGTGAGCATCTTTCTTTTGTGACAGCTTTAGTCTCCTACTGACACTTCGTTATCTGTGGGAGCAGGCTACAGCAGAAACAGGGCATTTAACGATGCGGGAGGAAATGGAAACCTCTCTTATCCGGTCACTCATCGCATCGTATTTTAGCATCGTGCGTCAGAGCATCCAGGATTTGGTTCCTAAAGCCATCATGCATTTCCTTGTCAATCATACGTCACACCATGTGCAGAACCGCCTCGTCTCGGCTTTGTACAAACCAGACCTGTTCGCTGACATGTTGAACGAGGACGAAACTCTTGTCGCAGAGCGTGCACGCGTAAAAACTCTATTGGACGCTTACAAAGAAGCCTTTAAAATATTGTCGGACGTCAGTCTCAAGCCGTCATAAGTTGCTGGGAATCTTGTGGGTTATGCTTTGGGTCCAGGAAGCCACCATAGTAAAATCTATTTTTACTTCTATACACGCAGAAACGTAGATAAATTATTCAAAACGCTGTGTCATTAGGTTGACTGAGGAGGGGCCTATGTTTCAATCTTGTGTGCGACCTGTACTGACAGGATGGCTGTTGAAGATTTGAAAACAAAAATGATATCTGCCTTAGCGTGGTCCAGGAGGATCACCAAATTGGCTTCCCGTGTTGAACTGAGCCATTCTCGCTTGTCTATCTCCAGCAGGCAGGAAGTGACTTTAATTAATCTGGGGAATTGCCCCTTCACGTCAATGTTCTCTAAATAATTAATTGGTATCTCATTGCCATCTCTCGATCTCGCTACCTGACAGAGAAGCTATAATGCAGAGTACGTAAGAAGCCTTTGACAATATTTACTACATAAGCAAACTTCCCGAACACTTAAAAAATGCTACCCTTGGAAGTATGAGAGCGTAATAGAAGGTTGTTACCCTGTTAAAGCCTAAAGTTTCACATGTTGATGTTTGTATGTGTGGCGTAAATCATGTACAATTGGGAAGGACGGCGGCGCTAGGTTAATACTGATATCAAGGGGCAAATTTAAGCTCACTGACAGAGTTTGTCTAGTGCTCGATCTCAGGTGGTGTGATTAAAGCAATGTTGACTTTAGCTGATTTTGCTCATGGCACAAATCCATGGACTAATATCCTCGCAACATAATATCAGAATATTTCAAAACGGAGAGAACATGTTTGTGAGTAAAGTGCACAAAAAGCCTTATCATTCTCGTGCATGTATCAGTATCTAGATGAGCCATAGAAAATCAGTCACAGTCGTAACCATCTACACAAGATACCCAGCAGAAGCAGGGCGAAAGGGGAACTAGTGCAAGGCCAGGCAGATCCCACGCTAGGATAGGAATCAAGCAGACAAGCGGTGAGCTAAAGCGCTCATAGCTGGCAGTCTCCAAGAGTCTTCCCCTTCATGAGTCAGTATTGTCAGAGGCATCGCCAACCGCAGCTAGAGTCGTTTGACCCTTTACAGCAACCCATTTTTCCTTCTTCTCCCCTGTTTTTTCGACTTCTTCCTCCGAAGTGATGCTCTCTTCGGTGTCAGCATCAACCCCTGTGCCTTCCGACTCCGAATTTGATGACGAAGAGGACGACTCAGTGGTGGGTGGCTCTCCTGCTGGGGTTTCAGTTGCGGACGTATCAGCAGTGGTTGCAGCAGTACTCTTCACCGCCTCCTTCTGCTTCTTGGCCTTGGCACGTGCCTCTTTGCGCTCGAGCCTCTGGAAAATGCAGGATTAGACGGCAAATAAGCCTTAAAGCAGGTTAAACTTGCCTCTTTTGCCTCCTTTTGTTCTTTCTTAAGGAGACTTGAGTCAGACATCAACATCGAAGTTAATGGGAAAATACCTCTTTTTCTTCTTTTTCTTCCTTCTGTAAATTATGATAAACATGCTTTCAACTTGAGTCTTAAATGGTCAAAACGACATACATCTTTTTTCTCCTTCTCTTCAGCTTCCTTCTTCTCCTTGGCCTCTCGCTAACATATACTGGTGAAAATGCCATCAACTCCAACACAGAAAAGACAAACCTCTGCTTTCTCCTTCTTCAGCTTCTCACGAGTCTCACGTTCCTGAATAACCCATTCGTCAACATCATCAACGCATTCTCGGGGTCTGGTTTTGTTCTTGAGCAGGTAACCTTGAAGAGCTGCAACCTAGAGGCACGTGACATCAGTTGAACGTTCACCTTTCGCACAGAATCACTCACACTCATTTCATCCTCAGGAATTGCCGCAGCAAACCTCTTAGCAAGCTCAGATATCTCTTCCTCCGTCAACAAAGGAATAGCATGCGTTTGTGCCTTGCGCTTAGGTATAGGAAGGTTCTTTTGAGAAGCATCTGCAGAGTCTGACGTTGATGTCGTCGCTACAGTGCCTGACTGCTGGGGGAAGAAGCACTTGAAGATGCCTTCTGCTTGCCATTTAGTTGCATGTGTGAAATTCACCCAGACATCCATGCGACCGGGCCTAGAAAGTGCAGGGTCGAGACGCTCAATATGGTTGGTTGTGGCAAATAGAAGGCTACACACGTCGATGTCACTCATCATCACAATAACAAACTAACCGTGAGACTTACCGGCCCTCGGCGGCAGCAACTCCATCAAGACTGTTGAGCAAGCCACTCAGACTCAAAGTAGACCCGTCATTGCTTTCGGTAGTACTGGCTGTAGACGAAGTGGAAGTGGTTGGTGCCCCTGTTGAGCTAGAGTCACGGCTAACGGAGCGCGTAAATGCTGCATCCAAGTCTTCTAGAAGAAGAATACATCTGAGTGAAGATTTCTATCAGAAACCAAGTGCGTTTGGCGTTATTTACGGAACAATTACCTAGAGGGTACATGTCCCATTAACGTAGTGAGCGTGTTGTCGCTCATTCTAATTGAGACCATGAGCGTTGGGAAATGTGGGATAGGCAGATCTTACCCCTTTGAGGATAAAGACACCACGTAGATGTCAAGTCCAAGCTCCCCTGCCAACGAATGAATGAGAGACGTTTTACCACTTCGACATTCATTAGTTATGCTGCGACATTGGTTACGTTGATTACTAACCTCCCAGGCACACCATGGAGTAAGTACCCTCGTCGGAAGGGAATACCTATTTAAAGCCTCTGTCAGGATGTTTTCAGTGAGGATTTGCAAATTCATGTGACTAACCGCGTTCGGCATACCTGATACTATATTAATCTGATGATTCAAGTTGTTCAGAATATAGCACGTACCATTCCTCCGAACAGAGAAAATCTTTGCAATCAGCTAAAAGCATGTCCTTCACGCCAGGTTGGAGGACTATGGAACTCATGGGCCGCTTTTGCCTAGCGCCATTCCAGCGCCAACAGCCATAAGTGCTGTGAAGCGGAATTAATAAAACAACCCCATTAGTTATGCTGTGTAGACTTACGTATCGGCAAGGAATATATGTACACGATGCTCGGCATCTTTCTCATATTCTCGCTTAGCTTCCAGAACGAGCTTTTTGAGTATGTCATTGTTGCGTGCGACGACACTGCGATGTGAGTAGTCGCGCGTTAAACACGTCATACAATCGCCGAGGACAACGGGCGTACCTAATCTTGAGCGATGAGCCGTGACCGTAATCGGGGTATCGTTTAGTGCGCGTAATCTACCGACGTTTATTATTATCAGTAAGCGTTCCAGACCACGTAGTACAAATGAATTACCCTTAGCCAATGCCCACGATAGTAGATCGTATGAGTGGTGTCTACGGAGTTTCTGTTAATGCGAACCCCTTGTATGACAAATAAACGCACCTAAACTGGGCATGAAGGCGACCTTGCGCTTTCGCCTCCCATGAACCAACCCACCATCTTCCTCTTCCTCTTCTTCTAAATCACCCGAGGTACTTTGTGTCAAACCATTCCGCCCTGCTGAGCGCGTCGTGATCTCAAACTCCCTGCTACGTCCCCAGGCTGGTTGCTATATATATATATATGATTTGGTGAACGCTACACAGCAGAAATCATGCACCCTGGTTACCTTTGATAGCCAATGCATCAACCTAGTATAACTAGATGAATAAGGGACAAAGACAGCTTGAACGCCACTGACCAATCATAGGGGTAGTCCTCTTGGCTGAAGTGTGCGGTCAAGAAGAAAGCTTCACGAATAATTTCCAGGTTAAAGAGATAGAAAGAACGAAGAAAATACGTACAATCTACAAAACCATTCCAAGCTGAAACTGAAGCTCGACGGGCTGTTTCCACAGTTCCCCCAATGACGACCAGTTTCTAGTTCGGTATGAGTCATTATAGTATAACGCAAAGTGACATATAAGGCGTACGAGGGTGTCCTGGAGAGCTCCAGTGTTCATACCTAAAGGGGACAATATGCTCTTGAGTGCATCCATGGCAAACAGTCCGTGAAAGGAGAGAAAGAGAGAGAAGGGAGGCAGAAAGGCGATGGTATATATTATGCGTAGGCCTTATATGGATTTGATCGTGCCTCGTGTCAAAGAAGTATCTAGGGCAGCGTCTAGCTGGAACTTGATTCCGCGGTAAACTAGTCCATCGGTATAAGTAAATCCGATGGTTAGAATCGATCTAACGGTGCGATCACTACCATGTAGAAAACGTACTCAGAACTAGTCATCGTAAACGCCCATCTGACTGCGAAAGCGCTGTTAACCCTGTAGAATTGCAACGTGCCAGCTCTCCAATTTCAGTCCATTCGAACATCGCCGACGGTCTTACGTTTTGCCCCCATGTCTGTGCCGAGCCTGAACATGATGCTATAGGTTTGGGAATGCTTGCCCTGTTTTTGCTGGTGTGAGTCATGAGCACAATTGTTATGCTTCTGTGCTGGCAGTCACTAGTCAAGGTCCAGGCAACCTTGTAAACATAAAGCTCCAACGAAATTTGGGCCAACCTGTATTGAAGCCGGAGCGATCGCAATGGGGTAAAGCGTGGACTGTTTACATGCATAGCCTCAAAATCAAAATATGAACTCCGACTCTCATTGACCCTTGTTCCATGCGTTTCTGCTTCCAATTCATACAAATGTACTATTGTACGGCTAAACTGCTAATTTGTTTTTGCTTTTTGGTCGGAATTGCATTGCTCCGTGAACGATAGCTATTCGGTATAGAGAGAGGAGGTTACGGGCAGGCGAGGTATGATCCAATTTAAAATAACGTCTATTTACGGCGGCGTGAGGCTTGAGCTGTCTTCCTTGTATTGATTATTCCCTTAGTGAACCCTAGGAGTTGCATGTCTACTGACGTGTATCGTCGACAACGTGTAGTAACATCCACAGCATGTTGTATAGTCATCATACTCGGCTCATCGCCTATCCTCCGCTCCTGTTTGTTCAGCCGTCGATAGTCTCGCGCGTTTACACCCTGTGTGGCAAACATGCCGTGGCTGTGGCAATTGCTGCATCAATGAGGGAGACTAGGAGTCCCGTTCTAATGCTCCGTTCCTTGCAGAAAAGGGGTAATTGGACTCAACGATACTGTCGTGGGGTCTGACTCGGACACATGTCAAACCTCGTGGTAAATATCTGATTGGGGTAGTGTAGCACTTACTCATATAGGCACCCACGAGCTGACAGTCGTGATGATAAATGACTCCGCAGATAAAGCAGCGGCAAGTCCTTTTCGTATTAGCGCTTGAGCGTCTATTGTATCTTTTTGTTCTGACAGATCTTCGTTGTGAGATCCTCAAGGAACGGAGGTGCTAACTGTGGCGCAGTCATGAGTCTTGATAAGCCAGCATTCAGGAAAAGAAGAAACCGGGCCATATCGTCTACAACTCATATACCGAGCTCTCCGGAGGTTCGCACAACGTGTCTAGTACAGCATCTTCTCATCAAACCAAGATCACAACTATCCTTACTATCGGAAACTGATACCCAATTCTGATCATGGGCCGAAGGCACTCCCAGGATTTTTCAGGAGCCGCTAGGCAAGGTCACCATCTGCACATACAATGATTGCTCTTATTGATACGAATTACATGTACTGCTATTACAGTACTTCAAACCGAATATAATAGTTTAGATGAACCCGAGCGTTTTGTCGTTGACAGCAACATTGCTTGCATTCGCTACATATCGATATATGATGCGGAGCTCCTAGTTCACGGGGTAGGTTGAATACCAACGTGAGCGCAAAATCCAAAATGAGTCGTGGCCGCCGGACAAGTGTATAAAGATAATAGATACTAATGGGATGATACTAAACATCAGCATTGACAGAATTGACATTGATAGACCTACTCAGTAGAACAAGCAACGAGCCAACAGAGGGCTATAATCCAGCCCCGTCGTGGGTCTACTCGGCCGTCCCAGCCATTTTCTCGCCAACCATAGCCAATCTTCTTTCCTCCGCTCCAGGCCCATGAATATGTCCCCCACCGACCTTCTCCACTTATTCCACGTACTGTTGGACGACCTGCCATTTCACGCCAATCCATAATCATCCCTGACGATGTAATGAACAGACGTGGCTATAGCAAAGCTCGAATTACTTACCAACACTAGCAGCTCCTCCTTCATAATTAAGCGACGTGGGTTCTGCGAGGAGATTAAGCAGTGGAGGTATCAGGATAGAGAGTGTTAAATAGTGCAAGGTCTGAATAGATACAATCTAGTGCAGCCCATGTTAGCAGTCTCTGCGGAAGATAGTTAAGGCGACGGACCTGAGAAATAAGGAGAATAGGGTCCCAGGTTGTGTTCGTATGTCGTTTCGGTGCCATAATAGAGATTATATGGGGAGTGCCTGTTCGTCGTGGTGGTTTGGTATAAGAACCATTGAAGGGTTAGGGTTACGTAGGGTTTGTGTTATTATATAAATGATCTTGGCAACTTCAAGAGGCTGTTCGGCTGCAACCAAGCCACAACCACTATGCCCAGTTCGCCCTACCAGAGGCTTGCAGTGGAGGATGACTCTGGTCCTGTAGTGCAAGTCCCAAACCCAACTGACAGCGAGCTGACCATCGCTGTCACGAGACCCGAAACTTACTACGGTGAAGGACCATTCTCTCCCCCAAGTTCAGACGATGAGGACGACGACGAGGCTGGCTCTTTTTTGGACAAACCGGCTGTTAGAGGCCCAAGTAGTCCAGGATTAGCGGAGCTTGGTGACCAGTACCCGTCTGGCTCTGGCGGTGGAGACGACTTGGATGTCATGGACTTGAAGAAGGTGAGCAACCTACATCTAAAGCAAAAGCCATAACCTTCAAACGACCATTAATCACGTATCATGAATACCCACGATCTGTAGAAGTCATCCTCGACCCGTCTATTCGCGATCCTTCTTTCTGCAGTCTTACTCCTGTCGCTCGTTATCGGTCTAGTAGCGGCGAGAAATTATCAGTTAACAGCCCAATTCCGTCTGGGCAATAAAAAGCTCACCATGGATTCTGTATTTGATGGGACTTTCAGTGTTGAAAGGAGAGATGTCAACTGGATTCCGGCAGGTGGGTGCAAATGTTTTTGCCGAAGAAAAATACCGTCTGAACACCCTGAAATAGCTGGAGATGGCGTGTTCTCACTCCTGGATGAAGGGAAGATCAAATTGGTAGATCTCAAAACTAATTCTACGAGGACGTTGGTAGATATACAAGATGTTAAAAACGTAAGTTGCTATCGCGTCATTATAGTATGCTTACCTTTGACGTTGGACCGGTAGGAGATGGGCTGGCCCCTTACTTGGTTTAAATGGGATGTATCTCCAGATATGAAATACATCCTTTTCAAGGCAGATTATCGGAAGGTGAGTTGCTGGATCGACTCAAGACTGTATTTATTACCTATAAATCCTCTTAAGCAATGGCGCTGGTCAACTTTCGGGAACTATTACGTCCATAACATAGAGGAGAAAGATACCCAGCCCCTGATACCCACTTCTCGTCCGTCCCGTACTGCCTACGCCGCCTGGTCGCCTATCGGACACTCCATTGCATACGTTATTGACAACGATCTTTATGTTCTTGCTACACCATCGTACGCGACCTCTAATCTCTCCAAAAAATCATGAAGATTAATGTCTCACCTTTAGTGCCTCTCCTATCCGTGTCACATCATCAGGGAATGCGTCCCTCTTTCATGGTGTTCCTGATTGGGTCTATGAGGAGGAAATATTCTCAGCTGACTTCTCTCTCTGGTGGTCGCCTGACGCCAAGAAGATCTCTTATCTCGTATTTGACGAAACTGCCGTCGAGGAATATAAATTTCCTATCTACAATCCGACGATGAACAGCAACGCCGTCTTCCCGTATGCTAACGATGTTATTATGAAATACCCCAAACCTGGATACAACAATCCCATTGTCTCTGCATTTGTTTTTGATCTGGCGCAGCATCTCGAGGATGCTGGCTTTCAAACGTCCTTCCCCGCGACTGAAAACACACACGAGCTAGAGTGGCCGCAAAGGTTCAATGAGAGCGACAGCGTCATTATGGAAGTCAAATGGGTAGGAAATGCGTCTCTTATTGTGAAGGAAGTCAATCGCAATGCGGACGACGGGAACGTCGTACTTTTCGACCTGGACGACGAAAATGAGCGTGCTCGACCGCGTGGAAACGTAGTGCGGAAATTGGGAAGGAAGGGCGAACAGGGTGATAATGGGTGGATCGATAGTGTGAGCATTTTGTGATTTGCCCCGTTGCGGGTAGTCTGTTTTTCTTACTTGGTACACTAGGAGCAAAATGTGCGTATGCTGCCAGCCAATCTTACTGCTGGTAGCTCCCAAGCCTACCTTGATATCGTACCCACTCCGGAAGGATACAACCACATCGCCCTATTTAGCCCGGCGGATTCATCTACTCCTCGCTTCTTGACAAGTGGCAAGTGGGAAGTTACAAACGGTATCAAGGGAATTGACTTCAAGAAGGGATTGATGTACGCCGGAAGTTTCTAATCCTATACTTGCTCGTTCTCAGTGAGGTTTCTTTACAGATATTTCGAGGCTGCCAATCCTTCTTCCATCGAACGACACGTCTTTTCAGTGCCTCTACCAAAAGAAATTCCTTTTAAAGCGGTGGAACCAACCCCTTTAACGGACGTGAAGAAGAAGGCGTACTACTCAACAAACTTTTCTCCCGGCGCAGGCTTTTATTCGCTAAGCTATCAAGGACCTGCAGTTCCTTGGCAAAAAGTCCTACAAACAGACAATACTAGTGAGGATCATTGGTCGCGGAGGAACTTCGCATTTACTGATCCAACCCTAGCGTTTGAATATGTCCTGACTATGAATGACAGGCTGACAAACGCTACAATGGAATACGAGGCACCTACTGTTTCTCGTTCCACGATAATAAGCAACGGTTACGGTATGTTGATTTTCCTCTTAGCGCTGACACAACATTTCTATCAGTGGCTGAAACACGTTTCCCATGCCTAGAGCTCAACGTCCAGGAGATCCGGCCACCCCACATGGACGATTCTGGACGCGTCAAATACCCTGTCTTATTCCGTGTGTGCGTTTACGATATTTCTCCGGACTTTGGCGCGTAAGCTGATGGTAATACTTTGTTTATCCCCGCATTAGCTACGGAGGACCGGCAAGCCAATTGGTCGACCTCCAGTTTGTCCGTAATTGGCATGACTATCTCGCGTGCGGGCTATCGTATATTATTGTTGTGGTTGATGGACGAGGGACAGGGTTCAAGGGCCGGCATCTGAGGAACCCTGTTAAAGATAACCTAGGGTTCTTTGAGACGATTGACCAAATTAATGCCGCAAAGTGAGTTGCCGAATGCTTTTAGTGATTGGCTTGACCAAACGTGCCTTGCTGAAGGATCTGGGCCGCGAAAGCGTACGTTGATCGCAAGCGAATTGGTATCTGGGGATGGGTAAGTCCGATCCATTCTTGGGACGTGTCAGCGGTTCCTTTTTGATAATGTTCTAGTCGTACGGCGGTTTCATGTCATCTAAGGTTGTCGAGGCTAATGCTGGAGTACATTCATTAGCGATAGCGGTCGCGGTATGTGTAGCTTGCTATTTTCCTCGATTATCAGACTCAATACCTTCCCACAGCCTGTGACAAGTTGGCGTTTGTATGGTGAGCACATGACTGGCTGATTTGTTTTATTCTTTTTGATTGAAGGTTCTGTCTGAGTCTAGACTCTATCTATACAGAAAGGTATATGAATCTGCCACAACTTAATCCGGGGGGGTACGTGAATGCATCAATTTCGAATGTCACCGGGTTCCACAATGTCGACTACCTATTGGCTCACGGGAGTGGGGATGACAATGTCCATTTCGCGAACTCGGCGCATCTGCTTGATATGTTCACGGTGGCTCAGGTCCGAAACTTTAGATTCCGGATGTTCACTGATAGGTGCGATTTCGTTGGTTGGTTTTTGCCGAACAGGAACTGATTGGTATGACCCGCCACTATTCGGTTTACAGTGATCACTCGATTTCTACGCGGGGAGCGCAGCGAGAGCTTTATGAGTATATGACCTCGTTTTTGATTGAGAAATGGGGCAAAGGTGGACGCCGGAGGGGGTACTAGTGTTTTTGGAGAGATGGGTAAATTTATCAAAATAAATTTGTAGTTTAGATGATACAAACCTATAATAAAACCTAGAGTGGTCCAGACTCTTGTGATGAGAAAGATTTGAAAAACCGGGGCTAGACACAACAGGGTCCAGACACAGATCACATCCCCTCGGTGGACGATATATATGCTCAGCTGGACTGCTCTCGTATAAGCACCTGTATATGCCTAAATGCCCTTTCCTGTCTCTTTCACCCATCAGTTTCCAAGGATGCTGCCCAAAGCCAGCCCGCTCAAGAGGGATCGGCCAAAGGGCTTATGGAAGGCCCGAGTGGCTCCCCGCGGCCCGGCGAGAAGTCTCCCAAAAAGGAAACCTCCCGTATCAGAATCATCCGACATCGACAACGACGACAACGACAACGACAACGACAATAACAACGACGACGACAACGCTTCCACTTCTTCTGCGTCTTCAAAAAGGCGCAGCCGGTCCTTTTCCGCAGAGTCTCTAGGTGACGATCAGCAGGTATATTACTGGGACTATTACCGCAGGTGTAGCCCCTGCCCTGATCGCGCCAGTAGTTGGGATACTTCAAAAAAAATCATGGACACTTCTAGCACTGCTGGACCCAGTTCTAACCCTGAAAAATCTTCCTGTGACTATGAGGACTGGGAGGATCTAAAAGAGCTCTTTGCAAGGGCCGCTAATCAGTACGAGGGTACGTTATCAACAATAACATTATTGATTGCTTATTCGGTCCTCTCTAAAATCTAATCAATTACCGATAGATAGTGAAGCTACAGAGGCAATTCCAATGCTTCGTGGCGTTATTCACGAATGCCATCCATTTCTTTTGCGTTATCAAGATCCTTCTGAACTGTTTCTCGAACAAACTCCCAAAACCATAGAGATCCCC
>JABCKM010000033.1:0-17520 GCA_018221805.1 Rugosomyces carneus
TAGCCCTACCACACCATATATAATTGCTTTCTCAGTTGTAGGGCATTGGTACCAATGACGGCGTCCGCTTGATCTTTGGCAGGATAATTGATACCTGTTTCTATGCCACCTCTACAGGAGGTTGCAATGCGATTGATCAGCTCCCGCATTGTGGCAGTGTTATTCGTATCCTTAGGTATACCAGAACTCACAACTTGCCGAAGCAGACAAGAATTCTCCTTGATGACACCTCGTCTTGACACCTTGTCACGGAGGTCTCAGTGTCCATATTGAAAGGGGACAATAAACCCCTGAGTGCATTCAAGGCGAAAAGGCCGTGAAAAAGAAAGAAGAAAAGATGACACATAAGAAATCAAATTTCTGCTTGCCTTTTCTAGGTCGATTGCTCCGAATTGATGGTACCTCATGTCAAAGAAATAGGGCAGCGTCTAGCTGGAACTCGTTTTCATGAACCTATTACTGTATATGTACATCCGATGGTCGAAATCGCTCTGAGTGTGGTTTACGATAGAAAGTCATTCCGAAAGTATGAGCTGCAAATAAAACTATTGAAAGCCTGACCACAAAAAATAATAACGGAAAGTGGCAGCTGTATACCGGCAAAAGAGATTATATTTCTTTTCTCATTCTTGTATAACTAATCCGAAGAATTCACAGAACAATGTGGTTGTTTGGCCTTCTTCAAGGCCGCTGAGATCCAAATTAGCAAACCAAGGTCCGCGACGCAAAGCAATGTGATGATCAACTGCGACAACCGTCCCATGGGCCGTTGTGCTGTATCGTGTGTAGAGATGCCATTCCACACAGATGTTAGCAGAGCGGCAAATAGACCGATGGCTCCCCTAACATGATTATTACTATTACGCCGAATTTAATAGAAGCATGCATGTGGCACACATACCAGCAAAGGGACACAGCGGGCAACGAGAGAATTAGCCAGGGAATAGAGATCACAGATCTCTGCTCGCTCTAGACAAAAAGTCTCATCACATGGATGGAAAAAGGAAGCAGGGTAAAGTTGACTTGCCTTAATCCAATGCTTGGCGAATTGACTTGTTCGAATTTCGGGGTCATGGAAAAACACAAGCTGAATAATAGAAAACCCAATAGCTGCGACCGCCCGGAAGATGGCAAAGTAGGTGAAAAATAAAGTGAGAGGGTCATCGAAAATCTGCATCGCGGCGGGAGCGGCTCTATACGAGAAATGTTGGGCACTGACAAGGATTTAAAGATAAAAAGCTATCTCACATTATAAAAGCAAAGGACACGCTGGCAATGGTGATCCAGTCTCGTTTACAGTGGGCGATAAATGCATCCCATGCCAAATCTATCTCCCTGGATTGGCCAAGGACAAGCACCGCCTGGTCAAGAGCATGTCCCGACACAAGAGAAGATGACTGTGGTGGCCTCAGGTGGGCTGGTTCTGGTTCCGATACTACCTGCCGAGGATTCTTATCCTTGCCTTCGTTCTGACCCATTCTGTCGGCGAGCTTCAATTTGTGGAGGATGGGTGCGGCACGTAATGCATAATGATGAGGAAGGTAAAATAGCAGAAAGAGGGAAGTTTCTGCGAAGAGCTTGAAGATACCCGTGAACCTAGCCATAGTAAGCAAGTGTGGGCTTGCTCCTGTCAGTAGACTGCATCTGCTTTATAGCGCTCAGTTTCGTAGCTAAAACAGATACATGTGCTTGTGACGCGAAGATAAACAGCGATCATTCAAGCAACACTGGGGTCGGCAGCCGTGGATGTCGGACCCTAATACAGCACAGCGAACTAAGAAAGATCCGATCTCATACATGTCATCGGCTTCTTCTTCGATAACTTCTTCTTCATGGGCTTCATGGTCGTCGTCGTCTTCATCATCTTCAACTTCATCATCTTCATCATCTTCACAATCGTCATTGTCATTGCCATTGTCATCGCCGTCGTTGCCTTCTTCATCTTGACGTCGCTGACACTTCTGCGATTGCGCTCAAGGAGTTAGTGACAACTGGGTTCGGAGCATCGCGCGAAAATGTTCTCTCACGTTCTGTCAATGTGGCACGGATTCACTGGTCGGTGTGCGTACGCACGAGAGTCCAACTTTTGGAGGTATCGAAGCGATGAGGGGAATAATGCGCAATGCTTGCTAGACATACTTGGAATTCGTATCTACAGAAAGTAAATAGACAAGCCCATGTGGCATTTTGCCGTCTGTCTGTAATCGGCCCGGGCGGTGCGTGGCGTGCGTCCGGGTAAAGGTGACGCGTCTCTCTACCACTTCTTTTGTGCGATATCCTCCAACACATCCCTTGTAGTCTCCTCCATCGACCGATACTTCATACCCATTACTCTTCCCGCTTTGCCCGCATCAAACATTTTCGACGGGTTCGACCCTTTGCCTGGAAAGCCTACAGGGATGCTTGAGTTACCGGGAATATCAACAGAGTGGGCAGTATCAACTGGTGTGCGATATTGGGTTAGTGTTTTGTTTTAGTAGGTAGAAGCGAGTGGGTAAATCTTACGCCAGTTTTGCCAGACGCTTGAACCTTTCACGTTCCGTCAGTAGTGACTCGGAACTGGATTATTTGTTGTCCAACTCACCCGCACTGATGATCATTCTCTGGCCGCCCGCATCTGGTGTTTCGAGCGCGAGTATATGCGCATCCGCAACGTCTCTAACATCGATGTAACTCCTCGGGTTGCCGGTCAAATCTTCCTCGCTCTTTAGGCTCCCTTTGACGACAACTTGATACCATTCAAGCATTTCGGCGCGTCATCTTTGTGTTTCTTGACCGCCTCTACAGCTTCGTCATTCCAGTCTTCTTCCGTACGGAGTTTGTCGACGCTGCCCATGAGGGACGCGACGGAGGATAAAATGACGATTCGCTTGACGCGTTTCCTGTATGCTGGTATGAATACTGGATTTTTGAACTGACCGACAGCGCGTACCCGTAGTTGTATGCGCATTTTAGAATTCCGAGGGTGCCCTTGACAGCAGGTTCGATGAGCTCTGGTCACGGTGAGTTACGAATGACGTCATCGTTCTTTCCATGGCCAAACTCACCATCAACGGACACGTTACCAGACGGGAAGGGAGAGGCGGTGTGGGCAACTGCATCGACGTCTTTAACGCAGTCATCGAAAGCTCCTTCCTATCGTCGGGAACCAAAGTCACAAATTGAGAAAAATAGAAGATCGTCGTTTGGTACTTACAGCGGTAACATCGCTCACGATAACAACTTCGAACTTCTCGCCGTAAGACTCGAACAGTTTTTTCAAATACCCCGTCTTTGATTCAGATCGTACTGTTCCGCGCACAGCGTATCCTTTTTCGAGAAGATGGCGTGCGAGCCAGACGGCGACGTAGCCATTACATCCTGTTACGAGGACTTTGTCGCCGGGGGAAATGGTGTTTTTGGTGTTGGTGTTGGAGGGCATGTGTGTGTGGGGATGATGGGAGTAGGAACAGCGAATGTTTTAGTTCGAAGTTAGAGAGTCTTGGGTTAATATACGATTCTATTTTTAGAAAGTAAGTCTGATATGCCGCCAACCAATCGGAGGGCGACGACAGAAATCGTGTCACGATCGGGAAGCCCCAGAAGCCAAAAGGGTGGTTGCAGGTAGTTGAAGAGTATCCTATAGATATTCATTGGTGTCAATGTTCAGCAACGCTGACGACGGCGGCGAAGGAATAAGAGACACGCCTTTGTACGTTTAACATGTTCTAAGTACCTTCCCGCAAAGCAGGCTTGTTTCCGTGAGTCGGCTAACGTTGAGGGACCGTGAGCAAAATGGATGAGAATGACCTTGGTCACGAGCCTGGATGACTAAACATTCAACGGTCCATCCGGCCAAGACCGATGACCGTCTCCATGCACATAGGTTTCTTCTGTTACTCCCACTATCAATCGATAACCACGCACATCTCGCTTTTTATCACCGTTTTCTCTATAAGAGCAACTCCGCTTCGTTCATCATGCATCATGCGTGGTCGGCCATCCTCCTACATCTCTTCCAGTCTGTCTAACCAAACAACCGCCGTCCGCCGCACCCGGAACCTTCGCTCTAGATATCTGATATGATCCAAAATCTAGATATCAAGTTCTCGATGATTTCGTTGTCTCATTGATGACCATGACAACTGGCTGTGTACCGCTTTGATGCATTTAACTGAATCAAGGCATGGTACCACTGTATAAGAAAGGACTCGTGAAGAGGGTTATTGTCTCAGAAGCTGGCTTCTACCTCCTCTTGAACTTACCAAATTGATATCCTCCTACCAAACTCCAACTCAAAAAAAAAACATGCGTATATCGCTCATTATACTCGCTTCTTCTACCTTTCTTCCAGCCTTCGCACTCCCACGCCCTACTAAGGGCGGTACGCAAGAGGCTTCAGATGACGAGCACAGTCTCGTCCCTCGGACACTACGCATGCGCAGGCCGAAGTCATACACGTTTGATCCATTAGCGTACAGTCCATGGGCAGAGCAGTGCGTACACAGTCTTTTTATATAAAATTTTAGTTCCCGTCGATGCTGACTCTAGCCCCTAAGCGGCCCAGAAGGGCCCGGATTTCAGTACGGACCGTGTGTGAATGGTTTTTGGGCATACACGGGGGCGAAGGAATGGGTAGCTGGATATGTAGCAGACCCAGAAGAATGCACGAACCCGACAGTCCCTGCTAGAAAGTGGGCAGCCTTCGAAAAAGATATAGGCAATGGACAAAAGGTATGCTACTGGAAATTTAAAGGTCATATCATTCCACCTGCCTATGATGGGAAATGTTTTTGGTTCATCGGTTAATGCTGGCGCGCTTGCTTTGTAATACCATTCTTTGAGAAAACAATAGACGACGTTTTCAAGTTATCTACCTGGACCCTGCTGTACAATTTGAGCGCTTGGGACCCACATCGAGCCCAGGTATAAGCTAACGAATATAGAGTCGAACAGATATTTCGTATTCAGGCTCAGCGGAGGGGCTTCAAGTAGAGCAAGTGGCCCAATTGTCGCCAGTGGTGATGGATATCCCATGGATGATGACGTTGGCGGTGGGATGTGCTGATTGCTGCCCTAATCAATCAGTAATGAAAAGTCGGCGGTGAAAAGTATGATGGCGCCGTAATACGCATGGTACTGGAAAGGACTAGGTAGTAGTACAGTCATTGCGAGCACAGAAAGGAAAATTCAGCTTTCCAGGGAGGCGATGACTTTGCGTCTGCCTCTTTTCACCTATGCTGTATATCATATGTGATTCTCAAGTTGTAACCAAGTAGCTACGATGAGTATAACGCTGGATTCCACTGATAGTACTCCGGCTTCCCTTGGGAAATGTTCTTTGGACCGATTATATTGTACTGTAGTCTGTAGCGATGGGAAATGGGAGATACGATAGATGCGATGAGATGACTCGTTGAGTGGGACATTAATTTATCAAACTGTGGGCCACCGCTCTCCGGGTTCCATCAACGGGCTGTTGTTGGCGTGGCTTTCGAGGGCGTTCGTCGGCGACAAAAAGCAAGAACAGAGAGCACCATGCCAACTGAAAACTTGCCTTTCAAACGGGAAAAATTAGGTAATATTTTATATGGGCTGTCCGTCTTCCTGTTCAATATCTCTGCAATCGCTTATGTTCTTGAATAGACATGCCAGTATCAGTAACACCAAGTTTGTGCGCACCACCAGTCCCGCGCACTATAAAGCCGTCGAAACCGTCTGGGTACGTGTCGACAATTACCTTACCTATCTCTCTCAACTTTGTTGCACGCCTAGAAAACACTCGACGCCAAAGGCCTCATCTACAAATCCACCTACTCCGGCTGGTACTCCATCATAGACGAATCATTCTACACCCCTCTCCAGGTATCCACATCCCCATCCACCCCTTCCCTCACAACCGCAATCGAAACAGGCTCTACCGTAGAATGGCACTCCGAACCCAACTACATCTTTCGTCTATCCCAATTCCAGGCCCCGCTCCTCGAATACTACTCTCAATTCCGTCCGGACACCATCTTCCCCCCGCAATACGCCTCCCAAATCTAATACATCCACTCTTCCAAACCCCTGCAGGACCTCAGCATCTACCGCCTGCGATCCCGCGGGGCATACCATCCCAGACGATCCGGAGCATACGATTTATGTGTGGCTTGATGCGTTGCTGGTGTACCTTTCTGGTGTGGGGTATCCCTGGGGCGGCGGTAGCGGGAACGTGGGTGCTGTGGGTACTGAAGGAGTGAAAGAAGGGTGGCCGGTTGGTTTACAGATTATCGGTAAAGATATCCTCTGGTAGAGAATCTATCTCCTCCTCCCGCTCCGACAGTCACCCCTCTTACACATATACACACATACACAGCTTCCACGCAATCCACCTCCCCGCCCTGCTTATCGCACTCGGTCTCCCTCTACACCCTCGAAGACTACTAACGCATGCACACTGGACGCTCTCCCAAAAAAAGATGTCTAAATCCCTCGAAAATGTAGCGGATCCGATGATGCTGGTGAGTAAGTTTTTCTTGTGTCTGTTTTTTTTTCAATATCGACGGCGGTGTATCGTTGGCTGGGTGATGAGTAGAAAAATATGTGCTTCGACCCCTTCGTTTTCGCGTTGGGAGTATTCGGAGCTGAAACTATAAATGCTCCGCGAGTCTCACTTGAATCTTACTTATCTTGGTTCTTGCTTGGTTCTTGTTCCCGCCCTCAGCTCTCCCCGAATTACTTCCCTGCTGGCTTTCCTTTCCCATCGCAGGGTTATTGTTTTTATTCCCGTTTTCCGTTTTCTCTAACTCGCTAGTTGGCCAGCACGAGTCCGGTTTTCTTTTCTCCTCCTTCGGTTTTTTTTACGTGCCGGCAAATTCAACTTACTAATTCTTCTTTTTCATCTTCTCGTCCTCACGGTGACGGACTGTTCAAGGGACCAACCTTCAAAACACGCCTCCGAAATCACTTCTCTCCTTGGAAACCTTCCTTCTTCTCATCACTTCGCCCAAACTCACTGCACGTGCTACTGCTGCCACCACCACTGCCGCCAGCCCCAAACATTTATTACTAGGCCCAATATACACCCAACTCGGCATTGCTGCATGAGAAAATCAAGCACCACTCACCCACGCCAGAACTGCTCTCGCTCCCCAATCTAATGCACGCACACGCGCCAACTGCCCCAACGCACTCGACAAGCTCGAGTTGGGAGAAGAGATAGCGGATATTGTTGATTTTCTACGTCTCGTTCGTTTTTTCGTTCGGTTTCTTCCCTTTTTTTCCCTTAAGCTCAACCTTTCCCCCCTTCTCTCTCTCTCTCTCTCTCTCTCTCTCTCAGGCAAACAGAACACTCACAGAATGCACTCCGTGGAACCCCCCCCCCTCACCACCCCCCCATGGATGACGACAAATGCATATACGTATACACCTGCCAGCATGAAGCACTCCGCGTCGCTGGGCGTTGTTGCAGCCGTTTGTGCCCGGTACGGCGGAGAGGCTACTTGATGCTCTAGAGGGTGTAAAGGTCGTTGAACCCCGGGCGGAAGGCAAGAAGGAAAAGAAAAATAGCAGAGGATGGAGAGAGTTGTTGGATGAGGACGTTGTCAATGTGAGATGGGATAGGGAGGTTGTTGATTTTAGTGGGTTTGAAGGGAAAGGTAAGGGGGCGTACCAAAGTTTGTTTATGAAAGGGAGTTACTGTAATTGGGGAATTTAGCTAATTCCATACGTCCATTGTTTTTGATTTCTGGCGTTGACGAACCCTCGGCACTTTCAGGAATTTTCTAACCACACGGCTGAAAGTGCTCATTGGCTACCTTCCTTAACTCCCCCCCCAATACACATGTTAGTTTTTTTATGTTTTCAGAGCTTTGAGCCATGTCGTAGTAGCCGTACCTAATTGTCAGGCCATGTCAGGGTCCGTCGAACGCCACAACACTGTATACAGTACAGTACTTAGCCTTCTCCACAAGAGCATGTTACTAAATGGGTGTGATATCGTGTTCGATCCATGAACAGCCATGTGGTCAACTACCTTCCTCCACCAGCTGCCATCAGTGGCTTCCGGAACTTTCGCTCTAGAGTCTAGATATCCACTTATTTGTTATTTAGATACTTTTATTTATACCAGAATCTTGAAATGATGTGTAGGATTGGTATTCAAACGTCACTTAAGGCTTACGACAAGGCTTGTTGTCCCTGTGTTTTTTTCGGACACCCAGCCCAAGGCCTCCGTTCTAATCATTCTGATCACTGGCACCTGGCAGAAAACTATAATAACGGGAATGGACGGCGTTTCAGAATGTGATAAATAAGGCTTGGCCTCACTGATGACCATGTGCTGTTAACTGGCTACACTTGATGGGATCAAACACAATATTCTAGGCTGCACTGTATAAGGAAGAAGCGCAAGGGAGAGTATTTTATCAGAAGCTGGCTTCTATCCCTCCTCGCACTTTCTAGTTTATAAAGAGAACATGCACATTTTACTTTTTATACTCGCTTCTTCTACCATCTGTCCGACATTCGCACTTCCACACCCTCCTGCCAGTCAGGATGGCACCCAAGGAGCCTCAGATGAAGAGCACAACCTTGTACCTCGTTCAATCTACCTCCCTCAGAATCCTCAGGAGCATCTGGCCATATATAATGATGAAGGACTAGTGGTAAATCCGTGGGAGCAGCTGTGCGTACATATTATTTTGATCTGGAATTTAGTTCCTTTTGATACTGACTCCAGCCCCCAGTGGCCTAAACCCCACCAGTTTTGATTATGGGCGGTGTATTGTTCATCAATACCCTAGTCTGAGAAAGAAATATATGGAAGGTAGCGCATGCACGGACCGGACAATTAGAGTATGGTTTGCATTCGAAGGGACCATGGTGGGCGGGCAAAAGGTATGCCACTTGAAACACAAGGGTCACACCGTTCCACCTAGTTTTTCTGGGTTCTGTTTTTGGTTCGAGTAATGGCCATACTTTTGTCCGTACGCGTCTCATTGTAATATGGTACTTAATAAAACAAAGGTTGAAAGAGAGACATTTGTCCCTACTTAGAATGGCCACTCTAAAATTCTCAAGGCTCTGACCCAATAAGTGATCCCGGTTTTGGCTGGACTTGTTTCCAGATATCAATACAGTATATCAATCTTCAAATGGGATAATTAAAAGGAGACTTTTCCAGACATCAAACAGGGACATTTTTTCTCTTGGAGAGTTAGATTGCTACCTCTGGTCATGGATGCGAAGGATTGGTAGTCAACGCGTCACTCGAGATATATGGCAAGGTTTATCAGCTCTGTGTTTGCGGACACCCAACTCGAAGCCTCCTCTCCAAACAGTCTGGTTGGTGGCATCTCGTCAGGGAATATTTACAATACTGTAATGGGACGGACGGCCTGCGCACGTTTCAGAATCTTACAGTACGGCCTGTGCCCCAATTGTCGAACGCCACGCCCCGAACAACCATTGATGGGGCCAGATGTCTTCAGGGATGTCTGAGATTATATACCAGCGTCTCAACGCATCTTACCTATTGGTAGCCAAAAAAGAATATACCCCCATATGCCCCATTCAGGCAGGTTGCGCCGGCCTCAATGATAGAGAATCAGTTAATGTCGCAGCCATGCATAGGTTTAAAGTAATCCCCTCCCTCCCTCATTGTTCGCAATGCAACTACCTCCCATGAAACATGCTTTTTCTTGCTGATCGTAAACACGAGAATAGTAACGACATGCCAGCCTGACAAGGACGAGAGAATCCTATTTACTCTTGGGGAATCAGTGCAAGCTGCTTACAACTGACGTGGCGTGTCAAAACCTGTCAGCTCTAAGACCTCGGCAACTTGTCGACCTCCCTCAGGCGACATATGGACTCGTTTTTTTTTTGCGCGCCTCAGCTGAGCGACACGGCGATACAGTCGATGTCTTAACGGGAAGATGCGATGATGGTTAATCTAACCTAGAAAAAAGAATCGGTCATCGTGACACTAATGGCTGATTATTCCTTCGTACCCATACCTGTAGCTTTGGACTAGTATTTGCCAAGCTCAGACATAAACCAACGGAGATAGTAGATTCGGGGTTTTGTGACGTCTCGCTTTCCGGCCGTAGTCTGTTTCTAATGAGTATAGCTCGAGCATTCGCATTGCCGGCAATTCTTTCGTGTATTAGGCCAAGCTTCATTCTAGTAAAGTACTTGGCATACAGTGGAGGCATTGTACCATCGCC
Organism: Rugosomyces carneus; assembly: GCA_018221805.1. Lineage (NCBI taxonomy): Eukaryota > Fungi > Basidiomycota > Agaricomycetes > Agaricales > Tricholomataceae > Rugosomyces > Rugosomyces carneus. The sequence continues at coordinate 10,191 of JABCKM010000033.1, forward strand.
GCCTGATCTCTATTATTCAGACGAAATTATCTTCCACTGCATAGCAAAAATTACGGCATGTAAGTCACAAAGCAACATTCGTAGATGATTGGTCACAAGATGTTTCCAGGGAAGCTAAGAGCATAAGCCCCTTGAACAGATGGCCCACAGAAAGCGCTTGTCAAAGGACAAAAGAGCCATCTTGCTTGAGCGCTTAACAATAACCAGTGTCCAGCTGAACCGCAAGCCCTGTGTGGCCATGAGGTCCGTGTCCAGTTGGTCGTGGAAGAATAGCCGGGTGCAGCCACGTGACTGAACTTCATCACTTCAACCTCACAGTAGTGAACGAACTCTAGCAGTAAACTGCTACTCAACGAGTATTAATCGTATAATTTGATACTCAGACGAGACCAGGAGATACGAAATGCTCTCCAGGGAGTGTCCATTTCGAATCACGGTCTTATGCGTCCATGGCCAAGGTTGATGCCGGGTACGTCCAATGTAATAACTATCTTTGGGAGGTGAGCACTGTTGTTAATTTGTTTTCGTGACGCTTCCATAGCTACCGGCGTGGAGTCCAGCTGGCCTTGTCGTGGAATGTGGATCACTTAAAAGCTACGTATACAGCAGTACAACATCCCCCAAAAATCGATCCTGCCTCGCCTACTCGCTTCAAACCTCCTTATCGACTAGCAATCAACCATGTCTTTCATTTCTGTAACTGTTTGACTTGATCTATTCCCTCAATCTCTGACCTTTCGAATCCAGGAAACTACAACATACAAGCGTTGTGCCGATTGCGACGAGTATACTCCTATCAGAAGAGCCGTAGTTCATCAAAAAGCACACCCCGCTCACGGCGCTCGTTGCATCAGCCACAGCCATCAAACGGAGTAGGTCGCCGTTCAATCTGTACTTGCGCTTCCTGTTTACAAGTCTTTAGAGCGTCTGGGGACCATACACACATGCGAAGTGGAGGGACTACACAGGGAGACAATCACTCCACACGTTCAGGGTGAGAATACATACATATTTATTATCATCAGTGCTTAACCCTTCTTCTTGCTCGCTCCCTTTCATGTGCTTTCAGGTCAAGTCGTCCTGGAACACCAGATTCACGTGCACACCCGTACCTTTCAAGATCTTTCCCCCATAAAAAGAACCTCTCCCGCCGACCGTCCTCGTACTTTTCGAACAAAGAGGCTCCATCTGCCCCGCCAGCCTATCCCGCACAACCGCCAACTCCGTCCCACAGCGGTGTTTATCCCCAAACTACACCGCAGTCTCATCGTGGTCCTTCCCCGAACTCGCATACCAGAGTCATTAATCCTCTTCATGTTACGGACTCGCTTGAACTTATCTTTCAGGACCAATTCCTTCGCGGTCATTCTGCTCCAAAGTCTCCCGTTGCACAATTCAATCGACATGCTCAACCACTTCCTGCACAAGGATTTAGTCAACACAGCATCCCTAGAGCGACACCCCGCTCGTTCAATCCGGTTCCCACTAGCGTCAGTGCCAGCGTTGGTATTACCAACGATAATCATCCAGTTCCAATCACTGCCAGCGGGCAGGTCGACCCCCAATCTCCTGTTGCCAGCTTCTACACGCCTTCTGAGGGGTCGCAAGACGCCGATGGTGAAACTGACGACGAAAATTCTTTAGAGGGCGACTCGTCTCAGACCCTTGCGATTGATCCACAGCAGACGTTATTTCATGCTATCTGAATCATTTAGCGACCTATATCTTGTTGTCGTTTTCTTTTACCCCACTCACATCTCCGTTATTGGGTTCAAGGAAAATCCTATTGCTGTGCAAAAACGCACAATCATTCAAATCATTTAGAGTTTCGCCATGCGTCGGGTCCGAAGGTCTGGGGTGTCGAATTGAAAGGGAAAGATCCGCGTACTAATTTGAAATAATTCTTTGACAGAAGGACCTTGATGCAGTAGGTTTACTTTTGGTTTCACGAAGCTTCGCATCACTGTCTGGATAGAAAGTTGACATTTGTTTTAATTAAATGCATGCGCGCCGAATTGCATTGAAATCACTCTGTTTCCGTGCAAGCGCTAAATATGGCCCCCAGTGCGTGTTACGATCAATCAGATCATTTTAGCAGTAAGGTCGCCATCATATCGTTCACCATCGTATCGTCTAGATAGCACAATTGACACTCTGTTTTTTAGAAAATTATACACATGTGGCCGAATTAGATTCAAATCACTCGGATTATAGTAATCTTTGTTCCTTGCAAGCGCTAAAACTGTAAAACATGGGCCCACGTGCAACCACAACCCGCAATCAATCGATCATTTTTCCGCACGCTGTTAGTAGTTATGTTGCTTGGAGGATAGCCTCTGATAGATAAGTGGCTACTAGGGGGAAAGAGTAAACTCAACCTTCTTTCGATCTAATGCAAGTTCGAAACTGGTTCTTTCTCGATCTAAGGTGAAGTGGCTACTAGATGGGGGTTTTCCAAGAAAATGCACCATCTTACAATAGATAGTATTGAGGCGGATCATTCCGTCTGACATATTTGACATTACAATAGCGTAGAGTACAGTGGATGTGATCAAACGCGCTGGGGTAATATTTATCATGAATAAAAAGATAAGTATCGGGTTTCAACATCAAGTGCGCTCGAGCCAACAAATCGGTGAAGGTTTGAACCAGCGGAGGATCCCTCAAAAAAAATACAGCACAGCTATGTTACGAGAAACAAACGAGTCTTCCTTTTGAACCTGGTCGACTCCAACGTGAAACGGTTCAGCACCGTATTCATATCACGAGACACACCGGAGGGGGATGCGAAAAGGCTCATTTGCTCCCCCTAGATTCCCGTAGCAGAATTTCCGGAATACCAAGTTCTTCTCACGAGTAGGTGGGGAGAGAAAATCACTCCCTATCGGGAACCGACTAGAAGCCGTACCCCCAACATGTAGTACTATACGGGCTTCTTGATCATAAGTTGAGTTTCTGGGTGCTTTTGCAGACATGGTAGGCTGCGGGAGGACACGCTGGTTCACAGTACAGCACATTGCAAGTTCGTGGGCTTTAAAATAAAAAACACGAACCAGCCTAGGGGATTCCAAAGGTCAGTTCTTCGCCCGTTGATGTAGGCATGCTATGGAAGACAATGATAATCCCTACGTGGTTCTCAGTGGTTCTTTCTTATTTCCGGATGAGCCGTGCCGATGCAGTAGAAGGACTTGAACAAGGGAGAAGATAGGCTTGTAGGATCACGAAACACTCGTAGCTCTAAGTTCTAGTAAAATATAAGCATTCGTAGTTGAAAGGAACGATGCGGCTAGAGCCAAAACAGGTAACTGAAAAAGAGCTAGGCAGTTCTAGCGGCACGCATCCTTGTTCTGATAAACGAAACAAAAGAACACATTTTTAGTACGCGGGTCGACGATATTCCGTGCAACATTACATTGACCTTTCGGCACGCCGGGCTCTCATTAATTGGCCCTCAGGTATCCGACTTGGAGGTCCCCGCTCGCTGACATGATCGGATAAGAAAATTCGTTCTTTTTTTAGGTCGATAAACTGGCAGGATGAGTTTGCCCCTGGTATGTGCTAATAATATTTAGCTTGAACTTTAGTAGCCGCTGGCATTTCCGACTCGGATTTGGTAAAAGCTAAATGTCGGTATAATAGTGATTGATTACTTACCTTACGATACCGTACGGGTATGGAAGTCTGGCCATGTTGAAGGGTCAGCTTTTGCAGGTCGGAGATGATTCGATCCGGTTGCCACTGGTATGCGCTAAATAATAAAGTTTGAGATCTCACAAAAAGCTTGATAGTCGCATAAAAATGACCGATGATTATTATAGTAGTTACTTACTTTACAATGTCATATGGTATGGAAGACTGGACATGTTTAAGGGTTGATCGTTGGGGTCGAAATGATTGGATCCTGGTAGGCGCTAATAACTAGCCTGAGCTTTCGGTGGCCCGTTATCATTCCGACTCGGTATAATAATGATGAGTGGTTAATAGCTACTTAGTTTATGATGCCGTATGGTATGGAAGAGCGGACATTATTATTTACTTACCATTGTGCGTTAGTTCACTAGCAATCCTCCTTTCAGCCTCATACTACCCTATACAAAGATTATTAACCCTGAGAAAGTGAGGCCAAGAAGCGATTAACGACAATGAAAGCTATATTGTACAATTTTTTGCAGTTTACATGATGAGTTCTTTGGACATAAGCGCTATACGAACTGGTTGAGCTTCGACAGTGTAATCATATTCAAACCGACTTACTTTATTTCTATCTTCCTTCAGGCTTCCTTCCCTCCGCCTCAGCCCCTTCGGGCCCACTTCCGGGTTTACTAGTCTCCGAACCTTTCTCCTCAGGATACGTCTGTCTATTCCCATACCTCCTATCCTCGCCTGGAGCAGTATATGGCTTTTCCTTGCTGACAGTCCGGTACTCGTCGGTTTTCACTCCGGCTTCGCTCCACTGGCCCGAGGGAGGCTCATGCGGCTTCTGCACGTTTTCGGATGAAGGATCGACTCTATGTATCTTTGAATCACTGGGAGGCGTGGGATCGACATCTTTGTTGTATGTTTCTGCAGTGTGTTGGGAGGATGTTTTTGCATTATACAAGGCAGGGAATGTGTGTATTATACGACGATTCTGGATGGCAAACGATGATTTGAGTACCCTGATGAGCATGGCTGCTGGCTGTGATGATATATGAGAGCTGGTGGGAAACTTGCGGTCTGTTGTTCTGCTCGACACGTTTCTCGTTTCTCAAGGGGCACGTGATCTCATATGTAAGGATTTGACGTCGTGCTCGTTACTCTAACAAACACGATCACTTTCTACTGTAGCTTGTTAATCATGCTGGAACGACCGATGCCGACATCTATTCCAAACTTATCTGGTCGTAGATGATCATGTTACGTCAATCATTAGATGGTGTTTCAGCGAATAACACAAAGTTGAGTGCTTTAGTACTTAGTACAAGTTTCGGGTCATAGACTAGGACGTAGACTATCGAAATCGTACTCTGGGGAAACTTGTCTAGTTTAAACCAATGCCCGTGTATAACGAAGTCAACATCTATATACGCTAAAGTCTCGTCAACCATCATTGTGGTAATGTGCGTTCGGACCGCAGTTACCACCCCCCAAAACATACTATCATATAGACTCACGGCCGAGAAGATCGAGATTCCGTCCGCGGGGCCCTCAATATGACTCAAAAGTGTCACTCAAGTTTGAATGATGGTCAAGAAACAAAAGATAGTGGCACATCATCATCCGGGAGAGCAACTGTGCTGCGCGTTTCTGGAAACTGGACAGTTTGAATGGATTACACCCGGACTTCACGTTCAGCTAGGGATGAGGGTGCAAACATCACTTTTTGGGAACTGTTCGGCCCACTTTTGTTGGTACCTCTCCAAGCCACAAGACAGACTGTATAGTAGAGATGAGTAAACAGGCACAAGATATCGAGCGCTTATAAGAAGCCAAACTATCGCCCCCGCCTGCCTCTATGACGAAACAAAAGGTGTGTGCAATGTTATAAATAGCGCCCAATGTATAACAACTTGCCAAGCCATATACATAATCTCGTGATGTATCGAAATGGTACCTCGTCCCCAAGTAGTTTTGCCACCCCCATAATGAAAAAGGACGAAATTTCTGTACCGGAGAAGTCACTTCGCCGCAAATGATCCCCTCCCCCAAAAACCCCCTTTGTGTTTTGATGAACCAGGTCGGTTTCGGTCATTCGTTGTTCTCATCAACTATTGACGCCCCCGCGCGTGGTGTCGTGTATGTAATAACTAATACTAATTGTGCGCAAGTCGCGGCGGGTAGGGTTATTTTTAGTAAAGTGAATGCCTTTTGGCTTAGCGGAGGGCTGTTCTGAGGTTATTAAAGATTGCCCCCCACCGGCAACCTGTTTACGAAAGTACTACGGACATTTGATTAAAGCGAAATTCTTGTAATGTACGTTATACTTACTATGTCCGATTTTGCTGAACTTTTCCCCCCCTTCCCCCAACTTTGGTTAACACAACTACAGCCATTAAGCAGCTAACAATCATCAGAAAGGTCTCTAAAATTTTAATCAAGAGTTGCTCGTCCTAAAAAAAAAGGCTAGAAGCTAGAACATGACGAGAGGAAAAACTGGCTAGTGCAAAGGGGCTCTTTCCTATGAGGTCACCGCTGACAGACTGGTCCGAAGAGGCAAAGAAAGTAAAATCGGTACAATCTATTAATCAAATGATGAGAGCAATGCAAGCAACAATGTTATGCATTAATGAGCATAACGTACGGGCTTCCACCCAGAAATTTGGATGTAGTCAAACGAACATGACGAGAAAATAAAAAGGGCTAGTGGAGAGAGGCGCCTCCCAGTGAGGTCACCGTTGACATGCTCGTCCGAAGAGGCAAGAAGAATTTAAAACCGGCACAATCTACTAATCAAATGATGAGAACGATACCAGCAATAATGTTATGCATTAATGGATATGAGGTATGGCCTTCCACCCAGAAAGTGGAATGTAGTCAAACGAATATGACGAGAAAATAAAAAGGGCTAGTGCAGAGAGGCGCCTCCCAGTGAGGTCACCGCTAACAAGCTAGTCCGAAGAGGCAAGAAGAATGTAAAACCGGCACAATCTATTAATCAAATAATGCAAGCAACAACGTTACCCACTTACTTGATGTACGGCTTTCCACGCATGTACTCAAACTGTGGCGTGTTCAGGCTTGGAAAAGGGTAGGGGGCTGCTCCATGACCCATGAGTGCTCGATAATAGTTACAGTACTAGCTAGATAAAACCGATACCGATACACTATAGCCACAAGGCAGCTAACCAGAGTTCTCGGACACTCACCGAGCCGTGGGAAATCTCCAACTTGAAGTAGCACATCGTCGGTAACTCAGTTCACCATATGCGTCTCACGGCGTTCTTAGTTCCTCATCAAAATGTCTGTTGTGATAATGGGAATTACTATGCCTATGGCTTCCCCACCCCAATCCCTCCTTTGGTATAGAATTCGGCGGGAATTCCGTTGGGCCTTGCCTTACCTCGAGCCCCCACAGCTAATTGGGGCATTTGCGGTGAAATCAAACTTCGATGTCCCTCTGCGGTCGGCAACCTCGGAACGTTGCTTTGTCCTTTTTTTTTTTTTTGACCTTGGCGTGATCGTTCTGCAGCGAATTACAACCAACCGCATGGTACCGGCGGTCGCTGAGTTGTCTAAAATGTAATTTGTGCTTAGCTGCGGCGGGAGATGACAGAACCCGTCCAACTTGTTCGCGTCCGACACAACGGCAGGTTTGTTTCTTTGTTACCCGGGATTGGGGATCTCCCCTTCA
>JABCKM010000035.1:6504-30499 GCA_018221805.1 Rugosomyces carneus
ATGCTAAGCGTGTATCTCAATGAGGGATACTAAGCAATTCCGAAATGGCCTGCGATTCGAGAAAACAGATGACAATCTGATCAGAAACATTGCGATTTGACGCGCTTATGATTGTCGGCGTGCTGATATGGCTCTTATCTTCGGGCGCGTTGGCAACGAAGAGTTTGAACGGGAAAATCACTATAAGATTAATCTGGATTTATCTCACGAATTGCGCTTGGTAACCATTGAAAAGAGAAGACGCTGACAATGATCATGGTTATAGATGCACGATTGATGGTGGTAAGCCCATATCATTTGAAGGGGAAGTCATGAGTACCTATGCAACAAGTTCCTTGAGCTCTCCACTAGCCACCATCTCTTCAACAATGTCTAAGCCACCAACCAGTTCACCCTTGATGATGAGCTGCGGGAAAGTCGGCCAATCGTTGAGTTTCTTAAGCCCTATATCCATGATATCAGCAATTTAATTCAGAAAGGAGATTAGGTACATTGATACCTTGTCGGACAGCTTCATCCGTAAGGATGTCGAAATGTGTAAATTCGGTGTTCGTTTCTCGAAGAATGCCACATATTTTGCGAGAGAACCCGCAACGGGGAGCATCTGGGCTACCTTTCATGAACAAGACTACTTTGCTCTGGTTCATCAGCTCCTTCATTCTACTTTCAAGCTGCTCCGGTGCCTCTTGCGGGTCAGCGCCCTGTCCAGATATCAATACGTCTGAGGCAGGCGGTGGTGCTTGGCTCGTCTGGGATTGTGGTTTTGCGCCTTGACTGGTGGCATGATTAGCCACTGCTTCGGTCAATTTCTTTGCGTCGGCTCCAGGTACGCGTTCGAGGAGGGTATGACCCTAGAGGATTCAAAGTTAGAAGTTATATCATAACGAAGACATAACTTGCCTGTAGAAGCACAAACAACGGCACCGCCTCCACTTCAAAGGACTCTGCGATATCTGCAAGTCGATCGGCTTCAGCCTCCACCTGTGGTTTTGTATGTTTCACTCTTATGCTTGGAAGCTGAGAAGTTGACGCACGTTAAGCACCAGAAGTTTAGGATATCTTTTTGCGAGCTCCTCAACCACGCCTTTCATTTGCTTGCAAGGTTCAGCCCATGACGCCCAGAAGTTTATCAGCGACACTCGCCCAAGATCTCTGGATAGGAGCTCTTGGAAATGTTCCGTAGATTCGACGTCGTGCAAATTATCCATTGTGCTAAGATTGTTAAAGGTAAAATATTACACGAAGATGAGTAAGACGAAGTAGAAATTTCTTATCGGATAAGATAACAGAGCCACGTGTAACACTGGCAGTAGCGGCCTGGCATCCCAATTCAAATTGCAAGTATTTGCCATCTCGACCATCTGGCTGACGCGTATTGGAGGCCGCCGCTCAACCAGATTCTAGAAACACCATGGAGTTGCTGTGCTGCAATACAGCCTGTTAAATTCCGTCCGGGGTGTCAGCGGTGGCTAAATGCAGAATGCTGCTTCATTGGCCAAAAGGTGCTAAAAGGTGTAGCACATTTTTTTTATCTTGCTTAAATATTTCTATCTTTCTATCCGTCCTGATCCTGTACAGAACCTGGGATCAATATCTGAGCTATGCCCTTTCGAATCGTCTTCCTAACTGTCTGTATCACGAGCTTTGGGGGATTGATGCACTCGTCACCACCTGTCAATCATGAATAATCCTAGTACGATTGTTAATATGCCGATCTTAGCGCTGGAATGGGTTTGGGCGTCTCTGCCCATACCCGACTCGCACGAACTGTCCATCTACAAGTGGCTATATGACATGGAAGCTTCGCGTATCTTCACTCATCCACTACCGATTGAACTCCAGTATGCTATTATAGATGAGCTATGGTCTGATGCGTCGGGTCTGGCCTTATGCAGCATGGTATACAGAAGCTGGCGCCTGCAGAGCCACCGCCATATATTCTCAACACTAGTCCTCACCGATTCATCTATCTTGCCCTTCTATCATCTTACTCGTAACGACTTCTCGTATTCGGCGATTATTCCCTCTGTCAAAGCCGTAAACATCCGAGGTCCACCGGCTTCCTTAAACGACTGGGAACAAAAAGAAAAGCTATCCAACATTGTTCTCCTACTAGCAGGTCGGGCCGACGTTACCACGTTTTCGCTGCAAAGTCTTATATGGACAGTCCCTGAACCTGATCCGCCACCACTCAACCTTCGCTGCTGGGCCAGTATATCCACACTCGAGCTCATCGGGACACACTTCTCTTCTAAGAAAGAGCTTACGTCTTTTTTGGAGAATTTCAGCAATTTGCGTTGCCTTGTGCTACAAGATTCGGATTGCATTGTATCCGATGACCCGATTCCTATTGCAGCACCCCCAGGCTCTTATAGCCTTGTCTTAAAATGCCTTGCGGATTTCAATTTACAACGACAATTGAAGTGGAATAATCTCCAAGACCATGGTCATCTTTCCGGGGCCGAACTCGCAGATCTGATGATCTTATTTTCGACTCAGAGAAAGATGTCGGACCTCGTACAAGGACTAGGTGGTTCTCTCAACGGTCTTCACTTGATTACGCAAACTATACGTGCGTCCCACCAGCTTTCTGAAACGCTCTGTGGTTTAAATAAAGATGCACTAGAAACGTACCGAGACGCTTCCATTTTCCATCTAAATATAACAGGTGCCACTTCCTTGAGGAAAATAAGTTTGGGGTCTTCAAAACGCGTTCTATCTCTCTTGCCATGGGTTCCGTATGTCCTAGCTCAAGTGCCAGATAGAGAACCTCCGACGCTGGTAACCCTCCAGATTGCATTCGCGTCCTCTCGACAATTCTATCTCGACCGACCACTCCTCATGTACATTGCGAAAATTTTATCACAGCCTCAGTTTCGGAGACTTAGCACTATCCAATTTGCGGTTTTTAACAACATCCAGGCCCGAGGTTTGGAACAGATTATCCAGGAAACTATTACCGAAGTATTCCCGGAGTGGTTTCGAAGAGGCATCCTTGTATTCACTTTTCTTCAGTTGTGATCAGGAGAGACGAACACTTGTGTATTCAAACCAAAATAGGCCGCACAATTTTTTCAGCAGCAGATAGAGAGATCGATTACTTAGTAGTTGGCCGCACGCTGCAGCCACTGCATAGAGATGGCACTGCCACATGTGATCAACCGCAAATGTACAAGTACCGTAGTAGTTACTGTATTTACAGTACATATGCTCATGCTGAGCGTATATATGTCAACTGTATATATAGACGAAACAAATAGCATCGCTGGAGCAATTGAACTACCAAGTACTAACAAAGCCTGACTAGCATCTGTACCACGTGATGGTAATGCGCCTGCCACCAGGACTACAGCAGTGACAGCACTCGACTCTTGAATTCAGGGAAGGCCGACCTAGGTTTCCTGTTTGGGTTGCTTTCGGCTCTTGCCCAAACTCTCGCAAACTTCTTGATAGATTCTTCCCTTATAAAGCTCCGAAGTTGGAGGCTTTCCCACTAAGACCGTTGCGCCGTGTGCGACAAACGAGCCCACTTCCTACAGTCCAGAAGATGAAATTTAGGTGCGGAAATAAGCCAAAAAATTTGTTGTAAAAGTTTAACACTTTTTTAGTTCGTCCCTAAAGTTTAATGCCATTTCGGAGTGGTGGGATGAGTACATCTCGTGAGTCGTGTGCTGCCCTTGGTTGTTTCTACTTCTAGAGTGATTACAGCTACGATGCTCTGAAAAAGAAGATCTACCAGCTGGAAAAGCAGCAGACCACGGGCGTTGTCTCCTACCATGACATCGAAGCGACTGAACAACAATCTTTGCTTGGTTCAGTGGAACGCTCCAGCAATGACGCCGAGTTTGAACGTCTCTTGAACAAGGATTTGACGAAGATTGTTTTATTCTACGATAGTCAAGAGAAGGAATATTTAACCGATGTAACGGCTCTCGAGGACGACGTTCGTAGGCAAGATTCGGAAGGGGCGGTTGATCGATACCAGGATGAGGCGGATGATGATGACGATGAAGATGATGAAAGCCTCTCCCGTAGCCCCGAGGCAACTCGCAGGCAACGTAAACTAAGCTCTGGAAGCCGACGTAACATTGGTATGTGAGCCCCGCTCATTTGAATGCTACTTGTAATCGCTCCATGCTCTAGTAACCGGTAGCGTATTCGAACCTGGAGGATCCACTCGACCACATAGGCTCAGTATCTCTTCCGCTGACACCTTGGATACGGCAGGAGTACCAACGACCCCTACGACTATGTCGAAGCTGGCTAACAAGTTTGGCACCCTTGGAGAATCCCTGAGAGATAGCTTCACAACATCTGGGCCTGACACCATCTGGACATCGAGGACTGACTATGCATACGATACACGCCTGGGCGAGGTTGAGGACGAGCCTATGACCATGGGGGCTCTTCTCAAGAAACCTGGCCCAGAATTATTCTTTATTCCGACCCCATTGGGGTCGATTCGGGTCACCAAGAAGATGATTTACAAGATCATTGCAGGGATAATCTTTGTCACGATCCTGAACGTACCTGTTGTGGACGTTAAAGAAGCCAACAGGTGTCTCGCTCTTCTCGCCTTCTGTACTTTCCTGTGGGCGACAGAGGTAAGATCCTGATTGGCGGGACCTAACTGTGCCGCTATTTCTCACACGTGTCCCCATTAGGCAATTCCCTTGTTCGTCACATCAATGTTTGTGCCCCTCCTGCTGGTCCTACTACAAGTCGTCCGGGACAAGCACGAAAAGGTTCTATCTCGTCAAGATGCTACTACGTAGGGACTTTCTTAATTTAATGTTATATTAATTAATCCTATCATAGATGGGTCTTCCAGATCATGTTCTCGTCCACCATTATGTTACTTATTGGTGGATTCACCATTGCATCTGCTCTTAGTAAGACGAACATCGACAGAGTGCTAGTCACTCGCGTTCTTAGTTTGGCTGGTACCAAACCCAGTACTGTTTTACTCGCTTTCATGGGTGTCTCCTGTTTTGCGAGCATGTGGATCAGGTGAGACTACTGCTTCATGGGGCAGTCCTGTTCTGAACGAATTCCAGCAACGTCGCGGCACCCACACTTTGCTTCACACTAATCCGCGTAAGTTCCACATTATTAGATAAAGTGTCCACGCGCCTTAGACACATTACCAGCCTATCCTCCGGAACCTTCCGCCAAAATCAGCCTTCGGGCCGTGTCTTATCGTAAGTGATGTTCAAAAAATAATACGATATACCACAGGTTACCTACGTATTTCTATCACAGCTGGGAATAGCCCTTGCAGCCAATATCGGAGGGCAAAGCTCTCCAATATCGTCGCCGCAAAATATTATTGCGCTTGCCGCAATGCAACCTTCTATAAGTTGGGCAAGCTGGTTCGCGGTATCCTTACCAGTATCTGGGATTTCTATATTGTTGATATGGGCCCTGTTACTGATCTCCTACCGACCGGCACGCTCGCCCGACGGCGAAGGATATATCGAGATCAAACAGATCAGACCGACAAAGGAATCTTTCACTCACAAACAATGGTGGGTATCCTTTGTCTGTTTAGTGACCATTGGCCTGTGGTGTGTCGCACATGAGATCGAAGCCTTTGTTGGTGACATGGGTGTCATCGCCATTTTCCCCGTTGTCGCATTTTTCTCCACGGGCATACTGAAGAAGGTTCATCCGTCCATCTACTTCTAAGGCTCTTACTCACACCACAGGCTCCCGTTCTAGGATGACTTCGAACAGTTCACGTGGACAATTGTTTTTTTGGCCATGGGTGGTATTGCCCTCGGCAAAGGTGTGATGTCAAGTGGGCTCCTAGATGTGGTCGACAAAATTATTCGCGGCATGGTAGAAGGTGCCCCGCTTTATACAATAGTGCTGATCTTGTCGCCCACTGTCCTGGTTCGTGAATATCGAATGTCACGCCGGCCACCTCGTCTAACTTATACCTGTCAATGCAAACCCTATAGGTCATCTCTACATTCATCAGTCACACGATTGCCAGTGTGCTGTTGGTACCCATCGCTAAGGAAGTGGGCAAAAAGCTGCCAGGAAGCCCTCAGAATTTACTCATCTTCATCACCGGGCTGATTTGCTCCACCGGGATGGGCATGCCTGTTTCTGGATTTCCAAATCAAACAGCGTCAGTCACATTTCTACTTCATTCACACACCAACTGATGTGACCGCGTTGTTCCTCTGTAAATAATCCAGTGCCACCCAAGAGGATGAATTGGGAGAGCTGTATTTAACTAACATGGACTTCTTCAAAAACGGAGTGCCGGCAAGTATTATAGCCACGGCGGTGAGATTTTCTTGATCATTATATGTTTTGGTCAGAGCAAGCGACTAATGGCTGCCTTCAGGTTGTATCAACGGTCGGGTATTTGCTCATGCGAGCTATCGGGTGAGTTGTTTATTTTTTTGACTTGGCGGTTGCAGCTTCAGTGGGCTCATTGCTCCCGGCATCTTCAGATTATAATCCTACGTCCTCCCTGCCAGAGAGGCGTTCGCTCTGCTTTGATTCATATTTGTATGTTAGGTCTTGAAGGGTGCGGCTAACACACCCGTCTATGTATATATGTGAACAGGATTACCAGCTTGAGTTCTTTGACATCCGGTCAAGTATTTCCAGTGTTTCGATGTCGTAAACCTCGTGGCCATCTGACCTTCAAAAATAGCTCACATGATACAATTCCGATGAAAGCGTGGTCGAGGTCACCCCTGGTCACCTCGTTCCCCGATCACCCGCAGCCTTTTGTCTCGCGAGCTATCGCACGTCCTTACATACTTGCCATCCCACGTCTTGAATTGACTTCCCATGCGCTTAAACGACTTATTAACTTGTTGCCCCTCCACCCTCAACACGACGCATCTCCGGCGGCTACTGCCGCTTCAACCCTCAGGGAACATATCCTAACTACATAATCACTTAGTTGTTAAGCGGTGCTACCCGTACATACCGTTAGAATGGAGATCCGCTTAGTTTGTGAGAGGATGACTTCCAAATTGAATAAGCCCGTGGAGTTACGAGCCAATGAATACTAAATTTGTGATGCAAGTTCTCTCGACAATTTTGCTGATAGATCTACGGTCCCGACACCGTAACAAAGAGCATCTTCGATACACGTGTGTTGATGATTGCCACTTCTGTCCAACACGCCATACTTTGTTTGAGCTTATACAGAAAGGAGAGAGGGGCGCAATTATAACGGGTTTGGCATCTACCGCGCTAAATTGTATCGAGCGAACGGATCTTTTGAAAGCTCAAACGTTGATTCAACGTGACTTCCCCCCTCCCCTCTCTTTGACGCGAAAGTCGCTGACATTCTTTGAGAAGCCCACATATGTAGCGTTATTGTATGGGCTGTCAAAAACTCGCAATCAGTTATCAAAGAACCACCCCAAACCCCAGGGACCTCTCAAACACACTGTAACTGCGGCATTTATCCATCCATGCGCATTATTTCTCTCGTATCATTTCCCCTTGGGTTCCTGTGACCGAAATCCGGCATCTCGGCATGATGTATTAAATTGCGTGCGCGAGAATACTTTGTCGTCTATCCACTGTAATGGATGGATACGATGGGTTTTATAGGAAAAATAATGAGTATTGGACACGGGAGGTAATATATAAATATATATATGGGAATAGTAAGAGCTAAGGAGTATCTATTAGCGTTTGCCATTTTAAAATAATATAAAAAAGAATATAGCACGCTGTACTCTGAAAACAACAGTAGAAAGAAAAAGACGGTAGGAGGGTATACTTAATATATGTTCCAATTCGTGCTGTGTCGTAAAAGAAAAAAAACACAAAGATTAAGCGGTATATGAGAAGCAGAGAGTGGGGGGGAAATAATAACAGGTCAAAGGGGGTGAAGAAATGTTTTCTGGTGGTCGTATACAATCACGGAGGGGCCAAATCACCACGGGCGACGGGAGTGACCTTCTCCACTACTAGCATCCGAGTGTCGGCGCGAGCCAAGAACCTCCAGCGAGCCATCCAACTGCCTCTCATCAGAGTTGCGTGAGATATGATGAGAATGGCCTCGACTGCTCGGACAGTCACCCATCATCCCTGGTCCCATTTCCGACGTCTTTCGTCCGTGCCCTCCTCCACCACCGCTGCCACCACGCCCTTGTTGAGCAGCTGTTACCAGTGGCGGTGGTAAGTGAATACCATGATACTCCCTACCAGACGAAGTCGACCGCGGTGTCGCTGGAGAAATTGGCGATGGATCACATGTGGAGATACCATCCGAGGGGACTGAGAGGCTGAGAGGGGGCGAGTAGTAGTAGTGAGAGTGTTGAGGGTGGTCGCTGTCGCTTTCGGATGAAGAAGTGGGTGACCAAAGGTGGTTGCGGTTGAGGTAGCCGAGACGTGCCGGGGTCAACAGGCGTCATAACTGTCCAGTTTGTTTGAGGTTCCCGAGGGAGTTGTGCTGCGTTAGGGTTACCCTGGGTATTACGTCTTGCCCGACGGCGGCCGTTCGGTCCTGACGCTACGACTTGGCCATATCCAGGCTGATCGGGGGATAAACATGTGCTTGGGAAAGTCGGCCTACAAGGGGGTGGGCAAAATGTGAGTGCTTAACCCTCTCACCAAGTATAACTTGTGTAACTAAAAACAAGGACCCACCCAAATAGCGGAATAAGGTCATCCCGTATTGTCCATGCGACTCTGAAGAGGAAGGCGGGGATCAGATTAAAAATTTCAACCCAAACAAGTGGTAGAGCAACAAACCGACGAGAGAGACGGAGGGCCACCTGATGATTAACGTGTGTATAATTAGGTTTGGGGCCAGGAATACGGGGAAGACAGAAAACGTACTTCGTATGGCATCCACGTTCCTTGTATCTTTAGGTATCCACCTCGTACCCGACGAATCAGTGGAGCTAGGTCAGGTTGTGAATCGATCATTTTGACAATGTCAGCTAAACGTGAACAGAAAAAAAAAAGGGTAGTTTCAGTTTCTGCGCGAAATTAATTAAATGTATAGATGGAGGTAACCTTTAGAATTTCCTAGAGCTAATGGGAGTATGTTAAACGCATGTTTAGGCGTTCGAGCCGGAGTGTATATGGGCTGACCTTTCCAGATACCCGTCCATAATATGTAACCGTCGTCGATATCCATCATTATCCATTGACCGTTCAAGGGGTATTCGTACACAGGACTAGTATAGAAAGCGGTGTTTGTTAGTATTGATAGGATCATATCGAAACAAAGATGGACAGACATGTAACCTCTCGGGTCATTGCTGGTAATGTAACGACCTTTGGTGACATGATGATTGGGACTGGCGAATGGTCGAAAGCGTGGTCCGGTCGTCGATGGGGAAGTCGGAAGGGGATCCTTGTATAACAGGTCATTATGTATTCCAAACAGTGAAAGGTGGGACGGGACGGCAGGGAGTGACTTTACCTGCAACACGGCAGCGGAGGACATTCTGGGCAAAAGAGTGGCACAAATGGAAAGAGGCGAGGTTTATATGTAGCCAGCGGAGCGGAGAAGTCAAAGGGGGAAAGGTTGATAGGCAGATCTTTGTTCGAGCCTCAAGTCCCGGAGAAGCCGATAGAAACCCGGTAGTAGATAAAAAGGCAAGTGTGGATGTCGAAATTGGGGGGGGGAGAGAGAAAGCAAGATTTTCCAGATGGGATACATATTTAACGGTTCAACTTAAAAGAACGAACGACCCTAAATCGGCCTGCAACACGCGTAAACAGTCGTTATGGGACCCTGAAAAAGGAAACCATTTTATAAACGAAAATAATGGGCGCTGACTTCGCGGAGCTCCTTCATTCATCTGCTAAGGTTCGCCTTCTGTCGCCCACCCCCCCCTTACCTCGGCAAGAATGGGTGATCGGACTAAAAAAGCGAAGGAATTTCTTCCCAACTGTTCCAAATCATAATCTATATTTTCTCCGGGGAAAACTCCATCTGGAAGTTGTCCCTGACATGCCGATTCAGCTTACCGACCACGGCCGCCATGTCCGCTAAGGGAAAACATTTGGCAGGGGCCTGGCGTGATTTGGGCCATTGATAAAGACGCAAGATTAATGGTTTGATATATGAAAGGGCAGCGATACTTGTATGAGAATAAAATGCCCGGATTGGAGGCCCGGAGAGAGTCGGAGGGTTTCGAGCGGTAGAACGAATTAAGCATCGTAGTGCATAAGCCCTTCTATCTTTTTTTGGGGGGGCTGTGTGACGGGGGGGGGATGATGAGCACAGGCTCCACGATACCCTATCAAAAGCAACAAGATAGAAAAATTTCAAGGTCCGGGCGGCAACGAGGAAATGTTTACTCCTTTTATTAGAAGGATACCTCATGTTTGTCTTCGATCATGACGAAGGATGAACAGAGATGGTCACTTGTCGTGCCTGAATTGACTGATCCTCGATCAGTAATTGATCGCGGCGTCGATGGTCACGAGCTTTTTTGGTTGGTGGACGGTCCTGAGAAGTGCCCGAGATTCGCATGAACAAAATATTCCAAACAACGTACAACTACGGCCCGCCCTTATCGCACCTCGGTACCGAAGTTCCCATGTGGGATGTCCACGCCATGTGCTCCCAAACCTTACCCCCCAAAATTCCTCGTTACATAGTATACCCGCTAACTAACCACTAGCAAATCTCGCCAACGCCTCATACACCTCCGTCCCCCCAACCCCTCCCACAGTATACATCACATTGCTCACCTCGAACCCGTTAAACTGGCTCGCGGCACAAACTGTATATGCTCCCATGTTATCAAAGCCAAGCCAATCCCCAACTTGTAACGACCCGGGCAACATTGTCTTGGGACAGACGCAGTCAATCGAATCACATGTAGGGCCCCACACACTACTCGCGTCGAGCGGTTCGGACTCTGCGACATGGAACGACCCGTTGAGTGACAGAACATACGGGTGTATGACTTGATGATCGAAGAGGATACAATTAAAGGCTCCGTACACCCCATCATTGATGTAGTCTAGAAAAAAACAATACGACGCTCGATCATTTTTATCAAAAAAAAAAACGACAAAGGGCAAAAATACTGACACATGACGCCTGGCTGATCGGAGGAGGACGACGCCGCCGCAACCTGAGACGCGTCTGTTGTTGTTGTTTCCAGCGTCTGTCGTCCGGCGAGAGGAGCACGCCGAGCTATAACATTGGCAGCCAGCTTGAACGCCTTGGACACGTAAAACCGTCCTGGCTCCGCAATGATCTTCATCCCTTGACGATCAGGAAAATACTCATCAATCGCTCGTCTGATCACCGCCGCAGCCTCCTCGAAAAGCGCATCCTCAAAACCCCCACCCACGTCCAAAAGGGTAAAATCGTAACCCAATTCCCGTCCGAGATCGAATACCTCGCGCGAGCGCTTAATCGCATCGGTGTACACGGAGGGGTCGTAACACCCACTACCCACATGGAAGCTCACTCCTATAACGTCCAGGTTGAGTTCCCTGGCTTTAGCGAGAAGCCCGGGCACAGAAGCCAAGTTGGCGCCAAACTTGACTCCGAACGCACACAAACTCTTGGAATCGTCGGTTAATATCCGGATAACGAGCTTCGTCTTCGTACTGACGCGGGAGATCTTGTACAGCTCGTCTGCGTTGTCGAACGTCATGGTTTCGACGCCCATTTTGGATGCATTGCGGATGAAGGAGATGGCTTTGCATGGGTTTGCGAATATGATGCGGGACGGTGCGATACCGCCTATTCCTAAAACTTGAGAGATTTCTCCGTTGGATGCACAGTCGAACCCCGAACCCAGAGCAGCGAGAAGTCGGATTACATAAGGGTCCGGGTTACATTTTACAGCTTCATGGAGAAAATGTTTCAGTAAGATTAAAAACGGAACCAAAAAAAAAAAAATCGAGACGAAGAGGATAATCAGCTAACTAACCATAGAAAGGTTGTATCTCGGGTAGACAAGTCTTCCATCGTTGATGTTGTCTATAAACTTGGCTTAGATCCGCCACAAAAAATGCTTTTTCGGCATTTGGCTCGCAGGAATCTGCGAGGCGGGCCGCTTTCATGATACCGGCCCTGAGAAGGACATCCGGGTGGTCGGTGTGAAGAGGGGGGAGTAGTGGGAAGATGGTACCGTCCCGATTCAATTCGTGTCCTTCGGCAGTATCCAGGGAGTTCTTCGTGGCGACTAAAGGAAGAGAAGCGTGTTCGATAAGGGGAGGAGGAGGAGGAAGCAGAAATGATAGAGTTGTTCAAAGATAAGACGAGACGCCGAGCACTGGTGGATCACAATGGATGGGGGCCTTTTTCGCTGTTGGTTGAAGGTTGACTGAAATGAACTGCTGTTTTTTTTTTCATTCGGCTAATAATAGCCATCGATAGTGACCCGGCTGATCCCGAATCCCCGAAAAAAATAATCTCTTTCAAACTATAGCAACCACTGTACTCCTTACACGATACAGTAACCTTAAGAGAATCATTTAACGTTTTAACTATTATCTTTCGGGATTAAAACGCAAATCGATTGTCGAGATCACTAAAATCCACCCAAGGTCTGGAAATCAGCCGTCGTTTCCTAAACAAGACATCGAAGGGGAAGCATAAACCCCAATATGGGCGCCATATACAGTACCGGTCTATGAACTCAAATTTCCGTTATCATTAGACATGTACCGACTGCTTTATGTTTCATCCCCCTCCCTTGACCAGGACAAGTTAGGCCATTACCCCAACCGACCAAGCCTTCCCAGTCCGAACTCCTCGTTCGTTCAGCTTGTCAGCCTCGAACTAACTATCAGAGAGCTTACATATATATGTGATCATAGATCCGGTTCTAGGGCTCCCGGCGGCCTGACCATGACAGCCCGAGTTTTGTCGAGGGCCAAGGCCGGGTAAGGTTGTTGCTTTGCTGCGCTTTTGACGTCCCGTGTCAGCATCAAGGACATTTTAAGCAAAGGGGGGGAGTGTGGGGAGCTTGGATGGGTCTTATTCCCGACTTGGGCTCCACAAGGCACGAGGGTTTGGTAAAAAATAAAAGGGAAAAAAATAATAAATAATCCCCAATCAGTGGTCCTGGAATTGAAAGCAATTGGGGGGTTGCCGATGCTTTCAACTGTTCTGTGCCGAATTGTTGTTTGGATACGTTCGTAGTCCAATTCCCCCCTTTGCCTTCGGAAGGGCAAAAAAAATATCCCCCACCACCCCCCTTTTCAGCATGTTTGGAGTTTCTTGTCCCACACTTTACATTTTTATCAACTAACACATGGCTCGCAGCTTTGATACATGCCAAAGTGATGTCGTTCATCTGTGTATTGATTTCACTATCTCTTCTGTTCTACACAGCTACGTGACAAAGGGGAGGGAGGGGGGTGTTGCAAATGTCGGCATCTCCAGAGATCTCGCTTTTAATAGCCCCAAGGAACTATTACACCCCTTGTTGGCCGCTTGTCAAACAACAAAACCACGATGAGGTTCTCGAAACGAGCTGATATTCAGGAACCCATGCCCGACCCACTCATATCGAGGAATCGCCGAGTTTGATTAGAGTTGTCAAACACGCTCAACCCGGTAGGTTGTCTACCGTGCCCATATCAGGGATCTCTCATAAGCTATTGCATCCGAGGCTTCATATCTAGTAACTGAGCTGATTTCACTTTACTATATTCAGAGCGATCGGCTCTCGAAATAACGAGGGCGCATGACTTGCATCAATTACACCACACCATACTGATACTTATTATCCAAAATTATACAACTTTTCATATATGTCCCCACATCCAATTCCATTGTCCAATATCATGGTCATCTACGCTTGTGATTGGCACGATCTTTCCATCTCAGCTGCAGCTGACCGCTTCTGAGCGGGGAAGTTTGACGCTTATCTATGTGTATTAGCTACACCTTCAGGTAACCTCTCCCCCCCCTTCTCGGGTGCAAACTGACAACAACAAGGTCTCGACGAGTCAACCCTGGTAGCTACTATACGGGGTTGCTTCGAGGAATTGAAAAAAAAAAACTCGGAGCCAAAAGCGAGCACGAGGGAGAGGGAAGTTGCAACCCCCCCCAGCTACGTATCACAGGGCAAAAAACCACTGACAGCGCGGGAAAACCTTCTTTCTAATCATTTTTCTTTTTCGTTGTCCCATCAGCGTTTTTTTCGCGCGAGCTCTCGGACCGTTTTTTTTTATTTGCATGATTGCCAAAAGAAGTATGTTCCTTCCTTTACGAGACAAGGGTCGTACTTTGGGTCATTACAGTACCTCACCCCCCCATCATCCATGGATAGCCGAACCTTATATGATGTAAGGATGCACGTAGTTTATATGTTGGCTTGATGTAGTAAAGATCTACATTATGGAAATTTCAAAAGGTGGCCCCCCAAATGACCGCATGAACCCGATGACGATCTTGCGGTGGCGGCCATGGCAAAGATGAAATGCGAGGACTATTACAAGTGCAGGTAAGTATCAAGGTACCGGGGGTTCCACGAGGCTGGGTATTCATCTTTAGCCAGCCACACCCACCAATACGCGAAGGGGAGGGTCAAGTCTCGTCCGAGGCCGAGCTGGTCCTGTCCCACTCCAACAGCCCTCCCAAGGGAAGATGCTGGACGACGACCCGTTTCCCTAGAACCTCAGCCTGAAAAATGATGTTCAGGTTCAGAGCTCAGCCAGAAAAAAAGATGGAGGGAAAAAAAAAAAACCCCAGATTCGCGAAGCGGCGGCCTTTACTGACCTCGTACATTTTGAATAGTCCAGAGTTCACTTTCCGCCAGTTCGGAACGCCTGTTGCGATCGAATACAGTTGTGAAGAGTGTTCGTGGAATGGCCCGCTTTTGACTTGACGGACGCGTTTTATCATGATAAAATACATGTTCGTCGAAGCTAAATTCGATTGCAGGGCTGCTGAGACGGGTATCTCGAGTTGCTCTGGGGTCCTAAATAAGTATATAACGTCACTTGGATACGGGTTGTAGATGTGTACAACCTCTTAGTTGCCCACTTCCAAATATGTAACCGAGAAAAGAAGAGTCATCAAGGCCCCAGACCCCATGGCTCCCTGCAGGTTCGAGTCGGTAAGTGTCTTGTAGTTTCCAACATACCTCCATATATCGCAAAAATACGCGCAGAACTAGGTTACATTCTTCTGCTCCCGTCGGCTTGTAGAATCGTAATAGCGACAATGCGGTCAGGAACAGCATAAACGACGCCTCGTGTCCTGTACCGTAATCCATGCGTGTGAACGACCCGAAGGAGGTCAAGAGCAAGGGTTTTACATGCGGTATTGCCGCTGTGAGCTCGGGAGCTAACAGACGTTCTAGAATCCCATCTACTCGCTTGGAGAGCGGGAAAAGGTGACCGATAGACGGGTTAATTATTTTAGAGACCCTAAATGATTGAGGACCGAGCGAACCTCTTCCAGTCGTGCTCCCCATGTGCGAAAGGCTAGATTCCCGAAGCGCTGAGGTGAATCTAGAGGCGGGATGTCCTCTATCCATTGTTCTAGTGTATGATGAGGAACTTCAAGACGCGTCTGTGAGCTAAATGCTACTCATACCGTTATACTCACGTTGAAAACACAATTGTACAGTTCTTTGAAGGCAGAAGAGATATCATCTTGTTTTGCATAGACTGTTCAGAATCGATGTTACGTCCTCGCGAAGATCCAAATGACGCAAACGCCAAGACGTCTCATCTTTTTTCTGCTCTGGAAGCGGCGGTACAAATACAGAAGCGAAAGGTTATAGTCGGGCCTAATGACGCCGTTGGGATTATACTTTTTAACACAGTGAGGCCTTGAAAACTTTCTCAAAGTCACTAATATAATACTATCGTGTCTTAAAAAGACTAGAAAATCGGAGAGAGTCATCCAGTCGGAGCTCAAGAAGGGGTCGTTCGCCTTCCAACCAATATCTGCACTCAGTGCTCCAGTCATCCAGGAGTTGATCCAGATCCTCGATGGTAAGTATTGTTTCAAAAGAATTGCGCGTGGCAACTACAGCTTAGCTTGCAGAGGCTCGCGGAAAGCCTGAAGAACTAAGGGTCACATTCCCTCCGTTGCAAGATAAAAGAATCCCTATGGGTGACGTCTTCACTAGTTGCAATTGGGTGATACGAGACGGGTCAGTCTTATTGGGACTCTTGGTATCAGTTTGTCGCCGAACCAGTATCTAGGGCTCCTAAAACAGGTACCAAGCGTGTATTTCTGATCACCGACGAAGATGATCCCCATCCTGGAAGTGGGAACCAGCAACTTATTACTTCTGCACGAACAACGCTAGCTGTCAGTTTTTCCTCGCTCTAGGACCACATAATGTCAATTTTTTTCCTCGTAGGATTTGACTCAAGCTGGCGTAACCGTGGAACCATTCTTCATCAGTACATCTGAAAAGCCTTTCGATGTCACGAAGTTCTACTCGGTGAAATCGTTCGTGTGACTATGAAGTATCCCTGACTGAAGTTGTTTAGTCCGTTCTTCCGTCTACTGACTTGGAAGGAGAGGAAATAGGCGCAGATCTGGCGGAGTCAATGTCCATCACACGCGTCGAGGACATGCTCGCGCAAATGCGCATCCATGAAGTACCGAAACGTTCCCAATATAGTATCCCTATGATACTCGCTAAAGGCTTTACAATCGGTGTGAAAGGGTAAGTTGTAGCTATTGGTCTTTGATTTTCAACTAAACACCTTCCCCTTAATACCAGATATGGCTTAGTGACCGAGCAAAAGAAGGGGGCATATAAATACTTTGTTGACCTCGGAGACAGAATGGAGGTAGCAACAGTGCGAACTGTTTATGTTGACGAGGTATGATTCCGAGCACGAAATCTGGATTCTAATCCCGATGTGCTATCTCTACAGGCTCGAGAAGCGGAGGTCGACCCAAATAAGATCGTATATGGTACAGCACTGGGCAAACCTGCGGCCGCGGAAGATGGAGGTAACGAAGGGGAAGATGAATCAGATATTAGGACCGTCAAACCAGGGAAAAGAGTGCGCTTTCATTCTATTTCTGCTTCCGTAAATTGATGTTTTTAATAATTAAGCCATTCTTCACTGCGGAAGAAATCAGATCTTTTCGTACAATGGGTCTTGAGCCTGGTTAGTCTCAGTTTATCTCATGTGGCTCATCCTCAAACGCTAGCTAGGTATCAAACTCCTAGGATTCAAAGATCAGGGTGAATTAGCTTTCGAAGACAACATTAAACATTCTCAATTTATTTATCCTGACGAAATGGTGAGCATGTCGAATATATATCTATGGGTCATGTGCCTTATCTCGGAAAGGCTTATTCCGGCAGTAAACGTACCTTCAGTGCATTGGTCAAGTCTATGATCAAAAAGAAGAAAATTGGTCTTGTGCTCACAATGACGAGAAGGAACGCCGCACCAACGTTCTGTGCCCTCGTACCTCAGGTGCATCCTCTCTGTGATCTGTGTCTCGATCTCATCGATTCCCTTTGTAACATCTATCCATAGGAAGAAAGAACAGATGAGGGTGGCTGGACCGATCCCATAGGCTTTCACCTCATTCCACTTCCTTTTGCGGATGACGTCCGCGCGGCGTCAGTGTCCAAAGCTCATCGGGGTATGCACCACATGCTCACATGTCTTGGATGAACCGACCTGATGGTCTGAGTTGTCATTTCTTACAGCGTCGGACCAGCTTAAAGACGCAGCCCGTGCCTGGATCGATAAACTATCTGTGAAAAACGGAGCATATCCGCCTGACTCGTACCCCAATCCTGGTAAGCGCTTTATGTTACCAAACCTCTATCTCCATTCTCGTTTGCAGCGTTTCTTATTGAGCTTTCCAAAATTTCTCAACAGCGCTCGCTTATCATAACGCACAACTCGAGGCTAGCGCTTTCCGAGAACAGTATGATGCCGAGTCCTTTGAAGATCTGACCGAACCCAAGTATGAAGTGATACATAAAGTGTGACGTCTCTATTGTTTAACAGGCGACTTGACATCTGATATGCTTCACTTTCATGACATTAGCGCGCTGGAGCATTGATCAAAACTTGGAAGACAGCCTTGGAAAAAGACCATTCAGCCGATATCGTTGATACCGGAAAGGTCGCGGGAACAAAGCGGAAAGCAGTAAGCTATTGCTACCCATGGCTTGAACGATAACCTGGTTGATCGAGTATGCTTTAGCAGGAGGCCCCCAGCGTGGATGACGCAGATTTCCGCAGCAAGTATCAAAGTGACAGCCTAGGCAAGGTGAGCACGAGTTGTTCCCTCTTTCACCTTTCCGACACTGTACTCACTATGCCACGTGTTCCCTACCTTTCAGCTGCGGGTTGATGACCTAAAAGTAAGATTTCGTTATCGGCGATACTATATTACCTCGGATATTAATATTCGATGATCAGGAGTTTTTGCGAGCAAAAGGTCAGCCTGTGTCTGGAAAGAAAGCTGATCTGGTCGAGCGTGTCGCGAGTTGGCTTGATGCTCATTGATGTGAAGCGCTTTGTTCCCCTTTTGGGAAGGTGAACGAAACCTCTGTCTTGCTTAGATTCTCCCTGTCAGAAAATCGAGTAGTGAGGCTTATCTGCTAATATTTCAAGTGATCACTATTCTACTTTAACATCCTATAATCTTTAGCAATAAGAACAACTTGTTATTTTTAACCGGCTCATCCGTTGATTAAACATTGTAAGCTATACAATGTTTCATGCCTCATGGTTCCGTGGAGCTCTCCAATCTTTGATATCGACCCGGAATGTTCGGAGGCGGTCATGAATGCAAGACCGGTGCTTGACCGGAGTTACAACAATTGATAACTAACATAAGACAAACAGAGAAAAATTAGAATGCTTTCTCCGGCGGTCGACTAAATTTTGCCCTTCAAGCAGTTTCCCGAGAAGCGTATGTATGTATGGTACCTTCTGGAATTCTATCTACCATCACACCTGTCTATCATCAACGCTTCTGTCATTACAGAAGACTTGAGAATTCAATTCGCAGAAAACCTTGCTTCGAGGCAAGACTCGGAGAAATCTTAATCAAGTAATTACATGTGAATGTTGATTTCAAGCTCCAAGCTCCAAACTTCCAAGCCCCGACGTTCGAGGCGTAACTGACGACACCTCGGAAGGATAATCAGTTCTAGATACAAGTTAATGGAAAGCAAAGATATTATTAAAACCCCGCGAAGTCGAAGTTACCTTAATTTGCACCCAAGGGAAGGAATGCGGGCGGATTAGCTGGTTCTATCATTCTGATTTGGCACTAGAAGCATTGTGTGTGCTTCTTTAAATATAATACCAAGGGGATCTGCAAGCGTTCATGCGCCCAGGGCGAGCAACAACGAATTTCCATATATATTCCATCCGCACTCTTTTGATACCAGGCATCTTTCTGATGGGTGATTTCAAGATAATCCTCCTGTCAGGTTGCGGCAGCTGGAATTATATACGCGAAATTGCCTAGAACTCCCGCCAGGATGAGATGTTATGCCGTCGGCAAGAAACGAGACGTTGGTTGAATTGCGACATAGCAAGCGGCTGCGCTAAGAAAGAACCATTGATGGTGCTTTGTAGTAAGCGATATATGGTGAAAAGAAGTGGATGTTTGCCATTAGACCCCTACCTAAAGTCGATGATGTCGGCGCGGTTTGAGTGCATTATCTATGCACAGAATCTCAGAATCCATCGCAGCCCTATGTTAATATTAATATTGTCAAATGGACTCCTCGTGCGAACTGGCATGTAGAGCCACAGAAAACTCCGTGGCCACTATACCAAAGTTAAAAGACGAATAAAGTGTGAGATAAGGCGCGTGGGAGACTACAGTATTCCTTACCATTCGTCTCTCAAACGCCTCGTACAGTTTTTTCCGACGTTTCTCGACGCATGCAACGCAGTGGCGCGCTCCCACCAAAACTTTATATCCGTTCCCCATCTGCCCCGCTAGATCGGAGTCTCGTCTGGCGGCAGAAGACCTAAAACTTCATATTATGCAAGATAACAATTACCCTGAGCCATCGTCCTCATCACATGTGGGGTCTTCCAGTAATGGCGGCGGCCGTACCACTGCCAGGACACGAGCGCATCGATCATGGTCTCCCCTGATTACTCAGCATGGTGGCTGGTCATCACATCACGACCTACTGGATCAGCTGACGTCTTCCGTATTCGGTTCCTCATGCTATCTCCCTCATACCATGGCAGAGCCTACTCCCAGCTCAGAGATGGAGAGTTCCAGCCAAAATAATGAGGAATCATCATCTTCTTTAAGTGCTATCAACTCTTCGCTATCGTCAGAAGCCACAAATCATCCCGTGAGCAGCCCCAGCCTCCGCAAAATTCTTCACCCCACCAATACAGAGATCATCCAGAAATCGCATACAAGTTCGGAAAAAAACGAATTAGTATCAGCATCTGCAAAACTTCCACCTGTGTCGCCTCCGGAGCCTGAGACTGAGTATCTGGCGGAATATACTTGTCCTATCTGTTTCTTGCCTCCAACCAACGCCACGTTGACTCCTTGCGGGCATATTTGTTGTGGCTCTTGTCTTTTTACAGCTGTTAAAACGGTTGCTAGGCGTGGAAACTTTATGGGAGCTGAATCTACCGCCGCGAGGTGTGTATTATCTATGCTTGCGCCACTGTGTGAATGGCTGAAAGCGTTGCGAAGATGCCCAGTATGCCGAGCAGATATACCAGGATGGGATGGCAAAGGTGGTGGCGTTATAGGTCTGAGGCCTCGTGCTGTTATTAGTCTCTAGTTTGCTTTCTGTTTTCCAACAGCATGCAGGCTACTCCAAGAAATCTCTTTGTATGAATCGAAAGTAGTGACAACCTGGTTTATTCTCCTAGGGCGTTAGGCAACGATACAATCGAGCCAAAAGGTAACATGGATCTCATCATAATCTATCTAAGAAAAGCTACCAGAAAAGCGACCCAGCGAACACACCACTTGCGAGCAGCAGGGCCGGCTTCACATTGATGACCACTGACGATGCAGCGTTATCAACGTGCGGACTTTTTTCTGCGGTGTTCGTTGGAACGTCAAGGGTTTCGTTTTTGGGTATAACGGGTAGGTTTTGTGCTGGCAAGTCGGGCGGGAGACGCATTGGATTGACTAGGGGTGGAGTAGTATGCCTGCAGAGAACGGGTTAAGTCATAGCGTATTAGATTCTGGCGTCGTCTGTGTACATCTCCCGTGGTTAGTGTGTATGCCCGTGTTACATTCCCAGGTACAATAACGAGTGTTGCAACAAATCGCCTGAGTCCCACCGGGACCTTTCCAAGTAGTCCGACCGCAGTGTCCATCGTCATATTAGCATTGCTACAACGACAAACAGTCCAAGGATCTCCACAGTCGTCATACGTCACGTTAACTGCCTCAAATTGAGTCGAGCACTCGCCCTCAGGATTGTTGTATTGGGCGCAGTTCTCGGGAATAGTTTGGAGAGGAGTAACGGTGCTATTCGGAAGTGCGAGGGAGGAGTCCAAGTCGAAGTTGAAGCTTTCTTGCTGTGGCTTCAGGTCAAGTGCAACTGGGACCACAGCGGGTGCTGGATCATCGCGCGGTCGCACTCGGCGTACTCGCAAGGGCGCAGCTTGACTGAAATAAATTATGGACAAGACGAGAGCAAAGAGAAAGACCAGCTTTTGGAAAGACGCCATTTTAGTCCAACCAGTGGATCGCAGGAAACAGGAAAGGCGGAAGGGGAGGAACACAGATCGCTCAAGGAACAGGAAATCAATTTCAAAGCTTTTATAGCCATTTCCTGAGACTCGGCTTACAGCCCATAAGAGGCTACCGACGTGTTTCGTATTTCGTATCCTGATGTGATTTGTGAACTTGTGATGGACTCCTGTTACACCGACTGATGCCGATGCGACTCGTGCGAGAGCTGTGCGCTGCGGATGAGCTTTCAACTAAGCTTTGCCAGTACAGCACCATCTCACTAGTCACCATGTGCCCGCAACATGTAATAAGGAGTGCTAGATGCGAATTTGAGTACGTATAAGTAGAAGAGAATCAGCGGGTTTTCCCGGTTGTCGAAGGTCGGCGTCTAAACCGCAAGGACTTGCCATTATAATTTTGTCTCCGGTTTCCACCTTTTTCGTCCTGTTCTCCCGTTGCCAGTTGGAAAATCACCGTCCTCGCCCGGTTAAGATTTGTGAAAGAAAGAAAGCGGTGTTTAACCAGCTCAGCCACTCGGATAGCCCGAGGAATGTATGATAGCCTTCACAAAGCCTGTGCTTCCTTATGATTCCTTTTAATAATCCACAGCACGTTCCGTCTGCAAGCAGGCAGCCTCATGGCAAGCGTATTTATTATCATCAAACAATGGAACAATGACAAGTGCCATGAAGCGAACACGTGTATTGTGACATCCTGGATTCCAAATTTAAGAGCCCCGTCGATTTTCCTTCCATCACCAATATCTTTTCCTCCTCTTTTTCTACGCCCTCAACTGGCGGGTTCCGCTTCGCCCGGGGCGACGAGACCTGGATCAAGCGAATCCAATTCTATCGTCTTGGAACAGGTAGCTAGCGAGCATTTTGCAAAGTTCCTATGGGTTTTTTACAACCCGTGAGTGATCAACTATTCTCATTATTTTACCTTGGCTCTGACGCTCTATGAAGGAGATACTCTCTATACAAAGCAACCGTTGATGACTGGAAAATTATTCTACACCAGGCGTTCGAGTGGCAGTTCGCCGAGGTCCGAAAACTTGTCGTCCGCGAGCTTGAAAAGCTCGAAATGAACGACGTCGATCGTATCTCGACCTACCATCGTTATGAGATCGACAGAAACCTCCTCATGCCTCGATACGCGGCTCTCTGTGCCCGAGAGGAACCTCTGACGCTCAAAGAAGGTAGAGATCTCGGGCTGGAGACGACCCTTATGATAGCCCACGCCAGAGAATCCGCTCGCGCGAACCCTACATCGAATGGCATGAGGAGTCCCATTGCAGCGGGGATTCAGCAGGACGAAATGTATACCCTCATTCGAACACTCTTCGAGATACCATCGCCAACGGGCGAGTCTGAAGCAGTGGCAAATGGTATAATGACCCCTCCAGGTGGATCGGTGATGTTTATTTAGCTCGAGACTGTCCAGACTTGACTAATGACTTTTCCTTTTATGCAGGAACCAAACCAGCGACCCCCAAGCTCTCCGCCATCCAAACCTCAACCACCGGCCAAACCAACGGCCAAGCCTCCGCCTACGGAACCGGTACCGCCACCACCGCCAAAAACACAAGCTTCAGTCCCACCACCGCCAGCTTCGGGCCCCAAGGCACCACCTTCAGCCCCACCACAGGTTACAATTCCGCAAACACCTGGAACTTCGCAAGCGCAGGCGGCAGCGGCCAAACCGCCGCCTCCAGTGGAAACGCCAGGGAAGAAACTAACGGGGAAGAAGGAGCAAACGGGGAAGACCCAGCAAAAGGCGGGGAACACCAAAAAGGGCAAGCAGCAGCAGCCAACAACACCACAGACCCCGTCGACGACGGAGCCGGAGCCGGCTTCACTTCCACCAACAGAAAAAACAAAAAAGGAGGAAACCGCCGATCATGAACCATCTCTTCTTGATTCCCAGAGCCCCTTGGGCAAGAACGGTGATGCTGATAGTTTGCTCAAGGCCTCGTTTATGTATGGGTTTGATAATATCTTGGACATGAACAATATGGGAGGGAGTGGTGAGGAGAAAGACACAGTGGCAGGTTCTGGCGGAGCGGCGAAAACTGATCAAGTCAAAGACGCCGATGAACTGGTAAACGCTGGTAATTCGGATGTTCTACCTGATCATGCTGAACCAGAACAAACTACTGTGGTGACTAACGGGTTGGATGAGTTGGATGCTGCCAAGGCTGCTGTTGCCGTTGACCCGTAGATATGTATTTGTATTGGATCTGTTGTATTTTGAGATGGAAATTTTCTTGGCTCGAAAAACTTTCGAAATGCGCACACCATCTGTTATTGAGGTTTCGAAATGTTTATTTCTTGTAGCAAATTATATTCCGTCGTCATTTTCCGCAGGAATATTTACATGGAACTCCAG
>JABCKM010000036.1:0-30045 GCA_018221805.1 Rugosomyces carneus
ACGTACGAAGATTGAAAGCTTGCTCGCCATGAATTGTTGGAAAGATGTGGATCCTAAGGCCTACGGGCTAAGCAGGCGCATGGCGAGAGATTATATAGCTTGGAGACCTGGAAAAGAAGATGGAGGCGCCATTGGGAACTATCAGCAGCTGATTATCGCTTCCTCGTTCATCGAAGTCAAGACGCATGTGCGGTACTGTGGCTGCGCCTTTGATCTTGTCGACGTCCATGATGTCCGATCCAAAACCTTTGCTCGATGTCGGCTCACAATGCTCGTACCATGCTTGCTACCAGTTCGACTTCTTGCCCATCATTTGTAAGTGTAATAAGTCCTTCTGTAGTCAACATATTTCTCCAGATGCCCACGCATGTTCATATGAACTTCCCTCCGACGCTTCCAAGGACGTCTCAAAACAAGAGCTACGTCCTTGCAATCTTAACACATGCTCCCAACCCTGTCTCAATGCATTCTCCGTTGACGGCAGCATACAACCAACATGTGAACAATGCAATAAATCTTTTTGTGCCGCGTAACGCTGTCCGCAATTCGTTGCTGTTTCTGTAGCCTGATTTGCGATTCAAACTAGTCATCGTCATCCTTCCTCACACTCCTGCGTCCCCGAGGAGGTTATCACACCACGGAGGACAGAGTCTGCTCGAGCACTGCTAGCCAAGAATTTTCCGCCTATTCTCAACAAGAAAGGCGGTCAACGTGCTGTGAGAATGCCTACCGATCCAGTTAAACTTGCTCAACACCACAAGGTCGAGCTTCTGAAACTACGCCATCATGCTGCTCCTGGCATCACACAGGGTGTGTCATCCCCAACACCTATGGAACAACGGGTACACATCAGAATAAGAGTAAACGGGGGAACTGAAGTCATTTGGTTTCCTAAGGTGGGCTATATACCATGAAGTTTTTGTGGCAAAATTGATTCACATAACAGCAGTCGACCATCACTGGCAAGGTCCTTGATGCCCTTGCCAAGCATTCCAAAGTCACCTCGCCTCCAGCATCTGTACGTACGGTCTTTCTATCCGTTGACAAGTGCAAGTGACATGAGTCTAAGTGTCTTGTGTTAAACAAATCCTTGACAAATGGAGACAACCAAGTCCTACAGAATAACAAAGCCATTGTTGATCAAGTAGAGGATGGGGATATTTTAGTCGTCACCTGTGTCCCTTTGAAACTCTAGAATTACAGCTGGTATACTTAATAAAGGGAAGCATATAGGGTTATAATCCGACCCGCGCAGCGTACTTTTAGATAGGCAATATCCGAAAACATGTGAGAGCGACTATGAAACAAGAGCAGCCAAGCGTCGTAAGTGGGAGACATTGAGGTAAGCAGGGACATAGGTCTCAAGTCCGGAAACTTCTCGAGGAAGTGGAAGTTCGTAAGGACCGACCTCTTCTGTCTCGGGGGAAAGAAGTAAGTGGTCATTTCGATCATTGGCTTGCACGCGAGATGCTACTACGCGCAGAATTTCAGGCGAGATCGGATTCTGTTTAAAGTGCCTTAGTATAAACAAGGTAGATAAACGGGTAGCCACACCTCGTAATCTGCAACGTAGTAGTTTGTACACATTCGTTGGATTTGCATAGGACTCAGCATCCAGCAGACATCGTAGATTATTTCAATATCGGCTGCGGTGGCCTAGTAAAAAGGTGATATCAATGACTTGATTCACAGGACAAGAATACAAATTCTGCATGCCTTCTTCAACTGCAGTAATTTTGTCGCCTGCATAAGATGTTCAAGCTGAAGAGTGCCCTCGGGCATATCGTGTGATTTACACCATTCTTCTATCCGAGTAATGTTATACTGAATCTGCATGGCTGGTTGAAAAAGTGGAGTCAATTAATATACGGATAACTGGGTAGAGCGCAATTACCTCGTTTCCATGATGAGAAGTTCCGTCGCATCAGAAGATCGTTGAAGCTCGTAACACCAATAAGTTTGAGAAGTTCAGTAATGACCTGATGAACCACCGACTCCTCCATGTAATAACTCTTCAAGCTCTTCCATACTTTATTCAAAAGATTCAAAATATCATCCATGCTGAAAGCGGGCTGGCTGTTAGCATTCAGGATACGGTTGAATAGGCGGCCACCACCGTCACTCGTCGTGAATCCTGGCAGCGACTGGCTTTCGATTAGAGCGGGAATAACCATTTTAGACAACTTTTTCTTGGTCTCCAACATCCATGTGTGATAGATGTTGTACTCCAGACTATCCAAGTCGTGCTTCACCACGGAAACCAGCCGTTCGTAATCATTCCAGTCAAAGGCGCGTACTGCGTTTTCTTCACCTGGACCTATACCTTGGAGCATGTCGCTTTCAGCCACGCAGATAAATGACAACATTTCATGGACATTCGACAACCAGAAGATACCAGGGATTATGGCTTCCTCGTTATTGAATGACTGTCTAGATATTAGCTAGTCCGACGGATAGTGAAGAGTAAACGACAAACCATAACATGGCCCTGGATGGTTTGCATAACATTTGCAAGGAAGCGTTCACTCTCCTGTATAAGGCCGTATTTCCACATCTCATTCGTGACAAGGCTGATGAGGTTCGCCGGAAATAAGATCTCCTTGACAGCTGACGGATTCGTTAAGCTAGGCGCGGGAATCTTGAGACCTTTGATAAGGCCATCCAGTACGTCTTCATCGAGACGTTTGATGTCTTGCATTAGACGAATCTTCTCTTCTGCCAGATTATCGAGATCCCTGATGTTAGGAAGACCATTTGCGCCGCGGAACCGGAAGCTATCTTCTCCGTTGTAGGCCACCGATACGGCACGAGGATTCATGGCCTGGTTCTTCTTGACGTCAATCATGAGTTCATCTGCTGATGTTCTGTAATCGGACGTTCCCAAGGCAAATAACCCAGCAGAGCTGTGTCTGCGTTGGTGGCGGCTACTCGAGACTGCCCCTCCACTATTGTGTATGGTATTATTTGGTGACTCCCCTACGCGCAATGCAGGAGCGAAAGTAGGGGAGAGAGGGGGTTCCAGTCGAGCGCCACGCGTGAGAGCATTGAGAGCGTTGGATCGATTTAGCTGCTCGCGAAGGCTGCTCACTTCGTTCTTAAGCGTCATAATCACAGAATTATCGTCTTGATTGCGAGAGGGAGTTGTATCAAAAGCACGCTGTTGTGTTTCAAGTTGAAGAGCTTGACGAACTAAGTCATCGGTCAGCTTTTGAATGACATTATCCTTTTCGGCCGCCTTTGCCAATGTTTCCTCTAACCGCCTTTCAATATCAGATTTGGCTGAAAGAAGCCCGTCTAAGCGCTTGACCTCGGTTTCCGCCACAGTTAGAGATGAATGGAACGTTTTTGCTCGGGTGTCTGCCTCTTCATGGCGATTGATCCATTGCTGTAACTGTTGCTCCAACTCAGAAAGCTGAGCTTGGAGCTGCTTCTTCTCCGCAGTGCGCTGTTGCAGTAATTGCGTTAGTTCCACGACTTTGTTCTCCAGCTTATATGATATTTCTTTGAACTTGGACACTGAACGCGCTTCCGCTTTCAACACCTTGAGCTCTTTACGAGCGAGGCGACGTCGAATGCAGGACTGAAGGTAGATAACATGTCCAACATCTGAGCGAAAAATGCGGCGAGTAAACCTAGACAAAGTTATAAGCCAAACCATAGACTAGATCGATCCACATACACGCCACGAATAAGACTTTGCAGAAGGCATGCTGCTCGTTTGTTCCTTTCTTGAATAAAGATCCGTCTTGCTTGTGCACCGCGAACACCTAGAGGTTGTGTCAGCCAAGAACAAACCAGATTCGATAAACCAGTTACGAGTTTGGAAAAGCGTAATGATTCGCTTCATATCCAGGTAACGCTTTCGCTGGATATATCGCCTGATACCAGTCTGCAGCCGAATAGCAGAAACTTCTCGACGTATTGCCTTAACCAGTCTTTTCGCAAGGATACCACGCCACCATGTCTGTAACTTGACGGTAGCATGGCGGAGATTCTGATAGTTTTTGACTGCCAGTCGTCTGCGCATATTTTTCTGCACGATGGTGACCAAGGTGTTCAGTCGATCGGAACGAAGTGATTCAAGAGCGGCAAGCATGCCGGCTCGGAAAAAGATTTTCGTGAGGCCATTTTGGTACATATCTGGATCGTCAATAGTTTTCTCCAGGATGGCCGAGCAGAGGCGTTTAAGATCCATTGACTGGATCATGGGTCGCCACTCCGATGAAGAGACAAGCATGTAATATCTAATGGACATAAGTCAAGATGACTAGCGAAGGAGATGTCACTCGCCGTTCTGCAAATTCCTCGTATACCCATCGAGTCGGATACCCAGCACAGCTGATACGTATCGTCTCAAGGACGCCGCACGCTCGCAACTGGCCGAGAACCTGCTGTGGTTGAAACTCCCAGGGCCTTTTTTGCTCGTTAGGCTTGATGCATCTAATGTAATGGACATTTGTTACGCTGAGTGTATCCATGAGAGCTATCAAAGACGCCTTGAAAATGGAGCCTTGCGTAGGCTTCTTGTTCGTGGCGCCCGGCCTCTTTGAAGTCACTCCACCACTAAGATTAGGACTCTGTGTAACAAAGGATTGTCTTCCAGGATCAGGTATAACTGATGAACGACGGGATCCTGCGCTTGCAGATTCTGAAAATGCCGGTGAGGCAGGATGCGGGCTGTCGGGGGCCTTCGTAGTTTCCCTCGTCGAATTGAGGGCAGCATCTAGAACTTCTCTAAGGAATGGGTTTTTTGTCGCAGCAAGCAGAGCCATATGCTCATCAGGAACAGTATCCCGGTTTTTCTCCAAAAAACCTTCCACTTCGTATGTGACGTCTAATGCGTAGTGAGCAATAGTAAACGCAGAATTGCCGAATCGTGGTTTCTTGTATACCGCTTTCAAATCTGGTTTCGAAAGAAGCTGGACGTTCAGCTTCTGTAGAAACGATCCATCACTACCCGACGGCAAGCGGGATTCTTCATCCAGTAATGCAAGCACACCCAACTTTCCTTCAATGACATCGATACAAGGCTGGTTATCTGAAAAATCGATGAACGTCCAATTGATTTCCTCTCTCATGTATTCCTCTTGTTCAAGCTTGAAAACATGTGAGTTGAACTGCGGTATCACGGCAATAAGATGTATGGTTGCAATTGGGAAATAACAAAACTCCGAACCTCCTGCTGCAATTTTTCATTTGCATAATTTATGCTAAATTGCTCAAACGAGTTCTAGAGTCGTTTATGAGAAACGACCAGGAGAAAAATAAGAAGCAACAACCTTTTGGAAGTGCTCAAAGCCATATATATCCAATACACCAATGAACATTTCTGCACGATCAGCAGCATCCCCGTTCTCACCGGCAAGACTTTCGTTCACAATGGCAACTAGCCACTCAAACATGCAGGCGTATACAAACTTCGCTACACTGTCTCTAACCACTGTCGCCTGCGCAGTATTCAACGAGGTGATAATTTTCTCAGACCTCGTAGTGATTTGCTTCTTGATCGTCCACTTTTTGAATTCGACAATGTTTACACCAAGAAATCTTGTAGCCAGCAAAAGAGCGGGGTCATTATCGTCGATGGATGATTCGTTACGGAGTGGGGTAATCTTGACATTACCAAGATGCAAGAGCGCAGCTAGAAGGCGAAAGACAGCCCATTGTTTCTCTACACTGATTCCAACAGTAGAGAGTGCCTGCTGCGTGGCTCGGAATTCCTCCCCGTCATCTATGCCCACGATTGGAGTGGATGAAGGGCCGCCTTGCTTGAGAAATTGAAACTTGGTAATATCTGCATCAACGCCTAAATCCTTCCGCTCTTTGAGCGGGGCTCCTGCACACAGCTGGTAAAAAATATGGTAGTTCCGTTCCGTAAGGGGCTGAAAAACAATGCGAGATCGCTCTAGCAGATATGTTCGAATACGAGCCCCGACAATTTGCTGCCGACCATCAAAGAGAATCTAGAGAGAGAATCAGCGCCAGTTGTTAACCAAATGAGGTGAATGACCTGGATATACTTTCCAAATCGTGAAGAATTATCGTTCCTGGTGGTTTTAGCATTACCAAACGCTTCCAGGATGGGATTTGTCGCAAGGATTTGTCGTTCAATCTCACTGGAATCATCTAACGAGAATTTCGTCCTGGTTTTTGTGTCCGATTCTGGTGGGTTTATGGACGCAAGATACCGCATTATAAATTTAGCCTGTCAAGTAAGCTCCAGCCTCATCCAAGAAATCGAGAATAATAATAGTCACTGATTCAGTTTTTCCAGCACCGCTACGATGTAATGAGAAGGTGAAAAAACAGGACAATGGCAGACTTCTTCACCTCTCGCCAGAGACGATGATTGTCTGACCCATTCCCTCTTTCCGCATAGCAGTATACGCGTCCTCCGCAATCGCAAACAAATGCGGTTCTAGCTCGCCTCTCCTTCGTCCGCTATAAGCTTGAACAACTTCGGGCCCATAGAGAGTGACGCGTTGAAAGGGATTAACGGCAATCAACACGATTCCACTGTACGTGTAAATACTATGCTGAGCATAACGGTTCCGTATCGTGTGAAGCACTAAGACTGGTAAACTTTATGAAGGCGCACGAGTGCTGCACGTACCAGATGGCTCGTTCAGATGCGAGAGAGTTGCCAAGTCATCAGCGGTTTCCAGGAGTGGGGGGTTGCGCAGCGGAGGAAGACCCTCTTTGCCATCTTTGATATCTTTTGCTGTGGTGTGAATGGTAGTCTCCTACGAGGAAAATTTGGTAACTCGGAATAGAATGAATACGACGAGCGATTGTGACCTTGCCCCGCTCATCCGTAAAGACGAGCTTAAAGGTGTCATCTGTCCCCTTCGCGACAGAGGATACCTC
This sequence comes from Rugosomyces carneus, assembly GCA_018221805.1. NCBI lineage: Eukaryota > Fungi > Basidiomycota > Agaricomycetes > Agaricales > Tricholomataceae > Rugosomyces > Rugosomyces carneus. The sequence continues at coordinate 6,868 of JABCKM010000036.1, forward strand.
TGCCGATATCCATGCAAGATCTTTGTCTTCGATCCAAACTCTAGTTCCTTTGCTGTATATGTTTTCTGCCATCCACGCTACACGAGCAGAAAAATGAGAGATATGTGAGAGAAACAAGCCAGTGTTGTCGCCTGTTATTGATTTGATCAATACAGTAACCGGTCGCGTTATATACTTTCGTACATGCACGCCTCACATGAATATTACCAACATGTGCTAACACCTCGCCTCTCGAAACGGCAAAATCATATTCATTACTACATAAACCGATACCTCACTTATTTAACTATGCGTCAGTCCCAAACGAACGCACATGAAGTGCCATACCAACAGCAGCAACAATGCACGCTGAGCTGCCCGATGCTAAGAAATCAAAATCCTGGATGAAATGGGGTTTTGGAAGAATATGAAACACGGTGGGCTGAGCTTGGAGATAATTGATATTGTAGATATGGACATCTGCTCCTTGGCTCGGTAACCCTGTAGAAATAGCAAAGTACTGCGGATGGCTTGGGCACCATCTAAACCTTGGTTAGCTCCCCAGAATAGTGGGTGCATGCAATCCGCCTCACTTGAATTTATGCCCACCCCCAGGGAAGCTTAGGCCAGATACATAAGGCTTACCACCCTGAACATTGTTAATATCCCAGATGGAAAACCTAGGCCCATACACAGCCCCAATTCTGATGCAGTCCAGGTCAGCTTGTCATCACAAAAAAACACCAACACACATTTCAGCTGCATCTCTACGCCAGTCCATAGATCCCAGTCGTGTTCCTTGACCTGTAGAATGGCCAGAGAGTACAGATGGCTCCAACAGTTCAAGGATACTGGAATGTCTTCGATCATGGCGATCATTATCTTGTGGGTCAGAGCGCCAGTCAGTCAAAAAAATGGATCCAGAAGAATCAGAGATAAGTAGGTCTTTGTTTGTAGATGGATGAGAGCATATAGCTACGAGTGGATGAGGAAATGCGATGACGTAGGCCGTTGGTCGTAGCTGATCGGACGCAAGCGATGGTCCAGAGGATTCCATGAAAGGTTCACGAGGTGATGAGCCAACATTTGGATGAAGATCCCATACCATCAGCATTTTATCGTCTGAAAAACCGTCAGCGCCAAGCCTATTTATACGAAATAACAGGACGAACCTGATACTGTAGCAACGTAACGCGACCTATCGGGACTACCCTCACAAAAAGTCATATCATTAATTTTTCCATGGTGTCCACTTAACCCGCCACCAAATGAAAAGATGACCTCGTCTTCAGAAAAAGACTTTGTAAGGAGATGAAGCTCGAAGTTTATCCCAGCTACTGCAAGCCTATACTCAGTAAGATTAAATAATCGTGGAAAAGATCGAGACGTGCTCAAGGTTCCACGTTTCGTTACATGAAGGAGAGGTCGAGAGCGGTGACCAAACCATGGCTGTGACACGAGAGCCAATGTGAAATGATGCGAGTACCTTGAAGGTGCCATTTGTCTGCTGAAATTTGAGACCGAGATACATGTATGTAAGAAAAAATGTGTACCAAAAGAAGCACGTTAACAGAATGCTCGCCAGCGATAGCAAGAAGATCAGTACCATCATCATTGTAGCAGCAGCGTACAATGTCGACGCGACATGTATGGTGATATTTAAGATCCATAAGACCCACGTGAATGTTTTGTTACAGTAATATACAGAGCCCGGAAATATCCGGCAATTGACTATTTTCAGAGACCTTTCCAGCAAAAACTGGTCCTTAACTCATACGTGGCGCAGAGTGGGAGATTTGCTGAACTCTGGCCCACGTGGAAACTATATTTCCCAGCAGCGGCACACCAGGCATTCAGGCGCGCGTCCCACGATGACACCGCGTACTTGTCCAATATGATCATAGCTGTTCTTGTCCTCCCGGGTGCGACATCCTTGACTTTAACGAATCCTTTCATTTGAAGGCCAGGAGTTCTAAATCCTGTGTCTGGGTAAGACACATAAAGTTGGATGACTTCAGATCCAGTCATGCGCCCTTCATTTTTTACGGCTATGCCGATTTGAAGATGAAAGTTGATACCACCTGATATTTCATCGACATGGAGATGGGAAAGTGAGAAAGTCGTGAAAGACAGTCCAAATCTAGAATAGTGTTGAATAAGGTAAATATCGAATCGAAACAGGGGCATCTTACCCGAAGGGAAAAAGAGGCTGTATCCGCTTAGCTTGATAATGCTTATACCCAACGAACAAATCTTCACGATAACTAGCGATAAACAGTAATCAGCAATGATACACCACGATACAAGGGGCACTGACTAAATTTTCCCATCTTCACATCTATCATTTAAGTGCGCAGGAATATCTTCAGCGCGGCTGGGAAAGGTAAGTGGCAAGCGACCCCCAGGGTTCACTTTTCCAAATACGACGTCCGCTATAGCATTGCCACATTCGTTACCAAGATACCATGACTGTAGCACGCTGGCAACAGAGTTGAGCCATGGCATTGACACAGCCGAGCCCTGGCTCATAGTTCGATATGAGAGATAGAAATGCCGGTGTTCCAACTTACGGCCTGCAAAACAACAATGGTATTTGGATTTGCCTCCGCTACCCTTCGAATGACTTCATCTTGTAAACCTGGAATTTCAAGGGTTGGCCGGTCAAACCCCTCACTTTCCCATTCTGACGAAAGACCCCCAACGAATATGACGACATCAGACTTCCTTGCCAGGGCCACCGCTGACTGGATTGCCTCCTCTGGGTCTATTTTTTTACAACCACCCAATCTCTAGATTGAGCAAAAATCAGACATTATTAACAGTTAGCGGGATAAGAAATACCACTCCTCGCATGAGAGCCGGTTGCGATAGGCGCCCCTCCCCCTTCTCATCATCACCGTCGGGAGGGGCTGTGTTTGTATATTCTACCAACACATCCATAAGAATCCCAGCCGTTACGTCAATGACTGCCTTCTCCTCAACAGTTCCTTGGCTACACGAAATGTCCTACTTCATTGACAGCAGACGACACAAGCCATTACTCACCCATAAAAGAAATCGCCAGGAGTTTGTCTAGTCCAATTGTCAATTGTAAGGCGTCCATCAACCCACAGCTTAGCACGACCTTCGAGGAAAAACTGAGTGTTATATGTAACCGGAGGTGAGTTAGTGCTTACCTGCAACGGTCAATCCAAGCTCGAAAGAGCCACTTGTGTCAAACAGTAATCTACCCTCCAGCCGGATAGTCCACGTAGCTGTCAATCCTGCAGGGAGGAAGTCATTCAGCTTGATTTGGGTGTCATGAAGAACAAAGCTCTTGATAGGGTCAGACAAAGAACCGTCTGATCCGCGATTATAAAACGTGCAAAGCCACCCAGGCTCTCCTGAGGGTGTTATCAATTTACTTTCAAGCGTCGGTAGGTACTTGTGCGCTAAAATTGGGTGTCAATGGCAAGTCACGCTTCGGTGGAACTGCTGCCACCAACTTACCATAACACCCTATTTCATAACCCACTGACAGTCCTTCTGGTGCTCCCCTGATGATTCCCTCAAGTGGTGTAACAACATAAGTAGCCTTCAAGGCTGCTGAACCACCCCCCGATATTATTCGTTGATTGGCGTTGGGGCCAATGACTACAACCCTTTGGACCTTGGAAGTATCTATTGGGAGGATGTCATGCTCGTTTTTGAGAAGTACTATGCCATCAGCAGCCAATTTTCTGCAGAAATTGCGACCTTCGAGGGTGTCGCGTGTTCGCTCAACTCCATCGCCAAAAACGACATCTGGGTTACGCTGAGCTTGCTTTTGTACGAAAGTTAACAGATTGGTAACCCGATCATCCAGGGTCTTGGAACGAAGCTTTTGAGCCGTCAAACAATGAAGGATTAATTGAGGAGTTCTCCAGCGTGGTGGTCCCGGCATTTCAAGATCTAAGCCGGCGTTGATTGACTGATCTACACCATAGGTCCCAAACCTTGGCAATTATCATATCAAGCGCTTTCATAAGCTGTGGGACAATAGAAAGTGCTCACCAGTCGCTCATGACAATCCCTTCGAATTTCCACTCATCTCGAAGGATGTTAGTGAGGAGATCCTTATTTTCGGAACAATGGACGCCACCAATACGTCCATATCTAGGAATTATTTCAGACCTGCTTCAGACCTACGAGCTCCCTAAGTGACAAACGATGTCATGTATGCACCAGGTTTCGCGTCTCTTTGTGCTATCATGAAACTGATAGGCATGTAAGTTTCAACGACGTATAGATTTCGCAGGATGTGACCGACGGATAAAGATAGATCTCTCGTAGAGCTCGAGTAGACATGACGGAATCCGCTGCGGTTCTCTCATGCTCTTGGTCGTTTCCAACAAAATGTTTGATAGCTATTTTACTTTGTTCAATCTTATGAAGCATTATATAAGAAATGCACGCGTACTTGCGGAAACACCCTGAGACTGGAGCCCATTGATAAACGCAGCTGCTAGTGTACCTGAAGTACACAATCATGGCTGTTCCTGTGCAAATATCTATGCATGTACATACCAGATGCATGAGGATCCTCGGAAAAAGACTCAAAAGCTCGTCCGCCGAGTGGCGTCCGTTGTATGTTGCATGTGGGTGCCAACAATACGACAGAGGCTTTCTCCTTGGCCTCCTGGGCCAAAAAAACGCCAACTTCGTACAACAGTTCTGTGTCGAACGTCGAAGCAAGGGAAGTCGCGCACTAGAAGCCTATAAACGTTGTTTCTATTCCGAGAATTAGCCTTCTGGACGTACGGGAAGGCATTGGGAGAGTGCTGGAATAAAATGAGATGAACCACGGACGCCCTTGAAGATACACAATTAACGATTAGTTTCGTGAGCATGTGTCATGTAGAACGAATTACATTTGGACCATCACTCATTCGGATGGCGGGTACGCCCAAACGATTGATGGGTGTAGTGTTCCACCAGTTCGGCGCTCCAAGGAGAGAAATCTTTTCCTCCACTTTAAGCTTCGAAACTAGGTCTGGAATATTCGCCTCAAGGAAAGCACGAGACATGATGCAAAACGGTGGGGATTCAGATGATCAATTATCGGTCAGGTATTTTATGTACTGCGATTATTCCGAGAATTCTCCTGCTATAGTTCCAATTCGCTTATAATTATTACTCACTATCACCATGTCCGAAGTTTTGACATGCACCGCAAAATCCAAGATTTCGGCAACTCTCACTGTCCGAATCATCAAATCCTTTGAATACCGCACAGAACGTAGTCTTGTCCTGCGTGAAATCAATCTTGAAGAGTGTACCGTGGGTCGACTCAAAGAGCTCGTGCGCGAAGGTAGGACCGTTTTCTGGAATGAGTGTATGCAAGCGCCACCATGCTGATCATAATCTCAGCTATGCTCACTGAGCCCGGTTGGAAACCGTATCGCAGCGTCGAATTGGGTAAACAGTGCTTCGTTATCTTTGATGACTGTTCTCGAAACCCACACCTTCAGACACTCTCAAGATTTACACGAAGGCTCATGGTGCCAAGGTTTGGCTTGTTGTTCTCAAACGTTTGGCTCTGATTGTAAACAGACCAACAACCTCATCATAAACCTTGAGCATGATGATTGGATCCTAAATAACGATGACAAAACTCTTGAAGAGTGCTCGATTGGTAACAGTCCAGCAAAGTCGATACCCTTCACGTCTCATATTCTACCAGAGAATGAGACAGAAGTCAGCTACTTCAATCGAGACCTTTACAATCAATATCAATTGAATCCCAAGGTAAGCCATCCTCTTTACTCTACAACACTAGGTCACAGGCCTTCCAACCTAGACAAGCTGGGACTGAAGTACTGATGAATCAAGTATCTGCAATGTATATTAAACTGTATTGCAATTGGACATGACTTGTAATAATAGCTAGATTCTAGACTAACACTACTGATTTGCACACTGCACCCGTGGCTCATTCGCGTCTTCATCCATATGGTCATCCTGCATGTGACCGCCAGTCCGGCTATCAGAATCATCAACTTGAACCTCCTCGAGTAGTATGGATTTATCGAATGAAGGAAGAGGATTACGTGGTGGAAGCGCTCGTTCTAAGAGAGGTATCGCGTCTAGGTTGATTGTATCGGGGAAAGCGACTTCTAATTTGACATAAAGGTTTCCGGGTTCGTGATGCCGTTGCGACGGCATGCCTTGCCCATAGATTACTTTAACGGTGCCTGGGTCGAAAAAGTATCCGTCATTAAGTTGTATAATGTAGGCAATTACATTACTGACCGTTTTTGATGACTTCACCAGGTTCAAGTTGCACTATTAGCGCACGGTCATCCAAATGTTTGATCGCGAATTGACCTCCAGCTAATGCGGTCAACAGATCGAGCTGTACCAATGTCGATAGGTTATTTTCTTCCCGTTTGAAGCGTTCATGCTCTCGCTCCTCGATAACGATGACCACGTCGCCTGGATCCGCCGTTGGTGACTGGTCGCTCTCGCCACGAAAATGAATCGTCTGGCCGTTCTTCATCCCCTTTTCTATATGCACCTCTAAAAACTTCTTCTCTGGTTTGACTTTCTTCCCTTTGCATTCTACGCAACGGTCTTTCGGATTGATGATTTCCCCACTTCCTCCACACTCGTCGCAGGTTGATTGGATCTGTTGCATGATTGGCCCCATATGTCGCATTGTGATCTTGATACCATGACCATTGCATGTATAACAGGATCGTACAGCACCAGTCTTGCCTCCTTTGCCTTTGCAGCTCGCACAGATGATATTCCGTGTCAATGCAAGTTTGGTAGTTTTGCCTTTATACAAGTCCTCGAGGGTAACACGGATACGGTGGACAAGATCTTTTGTTTTGCGGGGACCTTGGTTCCGAGATCCGCCACCACCACCACCGAAGAAACCGCCGCCAAATAGTTGGCTGAACAAGTCCTGAAAGATATGTATGTCAATGCGAAAAGTCAACGTGTTGCTGGCATAACGACTCGCCTGGGGGTCCATCCCTCCCATTTGGTCAGATAACCCAGCCTCACCACGTGCATCGTATACTTCACGTTTCTCAGGATCAGAAAGAATTTCATAGCTAGAGGTTGGGTTTTAAAAGCCAAGAATACTGATTGATGACAAGGACGACATACGCATGCGTAACCTCCTTGAAGAGCTCTGGATCACCCCCTTTGTCTGGGTGGAGTCTTAACGCCCTATCAAATAACGGTTGGATGGTGTACTGGAATGGAGACTGGTTACTAAACGCACTTTTTCTTATATGCCTTTTTCAAATCTGCCTCCGATGCATTAGGTGAGACCTCCAAGAGGTCGTAAAATTTTCTATAATGATGATGAGCGCGGGAGCAGACAAGATTTAGTATCACTCGCACGTTTCTTTTACCATGGGTGAGGAGGGCAGGGAGAAGGAGTTGCTGGCTGTGCTAAAACCTTGATCGCTTTTGAGAGAATGTGATCGTTCGAGAACAATCTGCCATGTTCTACTAATGTACATATTGGGAACGGCTGATTACTAATTTTAGTTATTTATTTATTCCTTCATTAACATCTGGGTAGACATCAAATCGTCGCTGGCTGGTCACTGGGATTCCCAAGCGTGCCTCTGTCATGACTTGCGGCTCTGAAGGTCAAGCTTCATTCTTGTATCATCCTCCCCCGATATGAGCTTTTGACTTACCAATCTCCGTGTATATAATTTCCTCCCCCTTTGATGCTTCCACCAGAATCTTGCCGCTTCAGAGACATTAGATGGTAATTTCAATCAAGTCAAAATGACCTTACAATGGATCCACCACCATAGAATGGCCCCACTAAGCACCTCAGGATAAACATTGAACAAGGCTGATTCTTTCAGAAAATGCTTACAACAGGGTAGCTGGCTTGAGGATCATGTGCCGGGCTACACATGGAAAAGAACACCTGATTGTCTGCAGCTCTGCACGCATATCTGTTGTAATACGTGTATTTAATTAAACCATCACATACCGAGCCCTCTGCAGCAGCTCCCAGTGAAGAGGACCAGTGGTTGTGTTAAATGCTCCAGGATACATAAGGAGATGGCAACCTAAGTCATATGTAACTTCGAATATGCCACAGATTATGAGAAACCGGTACCTTTGCGGGCAGATATCATAGCAAGCTCGGGAAAACGAACATCATAGCAGATTCCAAGTCCAATCCGAGCGAATTCTGGGTAGTGTTTATGCACTTTCTTTCATCCGTTAGAAGATGGACCTACCAGTGTCAAAAAAATTCATAGTGGCGCCACCAGTCAGCGTTTCGCTCTCCTGCAGAACGGCCTGTTTGACGAAAAAAGTGGAAATAAGGAAGGAAGCATTTCTACCTTGAAGGTGATTTTGCCTGGTATATCGATATCAAAGAGATGGATTTTACGATGAATTGCAATCAAGTCCCCTAATATACATGTTAGAATGACCTGTTGGATGAATCGTATAGACAAACCATTTGGGTTATAAACGGTACAAGTATTATATATATGTTTATCGTTGGCCGCATCTCGTTCAGGTATGGACCCTAGGAGCAAGCGTAAATGAGAAACGCTGGCCACCAGAGTACGAACTTACCTCCGATGAGCCATACTCCAACCTCCTTAGCTGTGGAAGAAAGCATCTTGACGCTGGGACTTTCACTTGCCGTCAGGTCATAGGGTCTGCCGGGAACAAAACCAATCTTTTCCGCGTATGCAGGGAAATGACTGGTCCCGTATGGCGAATTGAAACATTCCTATGAGTAGCATCCTGAGACGCGGATGCTATCGTAATGGGCCAATGTTTACATACCGGCAAGACAATAACGTCCGGTTTTTTAGTATGGCCGGCTGCAGCCTTGACGATCATTTCACGCGCATGCTGTAGATTTGAGTGTTTGCCAGCTCCGATGTGACCGAGTTGGATCAGGGCAAGGGTGAAGGGTTTGAGAACGGGTGGCTTGGACATGACACTGAGATACAGGTGAATACATAATACTAGTAATCAACACATGATCTGAGCGACGTGAGTGATAAAATTAGGAGCAGACTGGAATACTATCTCGTAGCCAGTTCGCAACATTACTTATTACCATCATGCCACTTATTGTCATCTACAACCCCGTCTGTGGCAATGGTGATGCAAAGCCATTTTTTGATCAGCACGTCCTTCCTCTTCTCGCAGAGCACGGAAGGGTATTGGATACATTAATAACTACGGAGTATGCTGGACACGCAGGCCAGGCCTTTTGCAGCTTCTTGGAATCCAGACAGGACCCCAGCGATGTTACCGTAATCCTTGGCTCAGGCGATGGTACACTCCATGAAGTCGTCAACCACGTGTTTTCTATGACTCCTACAGGACCGCGAGCGACGACCTCTGTCAAAAAGTTGTATCTCGTCCTCGTGCCTTGTGGTACCGCTAACGCTCTGTATTCCACCTTGTATCCTCAGGACCCAGAGGATGATGGCGTAGAATATCGACTTCGATCAGTTAACTCCTTTGTTAATTCCTCGCGCACGATTCCGTTGGTGCTTGCTGCGACCACCATATCATCCCCGCATAAAGAGAAGCTGCCAAAGTTGTCAATGTCATCCGTTGTAGTATCCACAGCATTGCATGCAAATATCCTCCATGCTTCGGAAAACCTAAGGGCCGAGATCCCTGGGCTCGATAGGCTAGCCATAATCAATCTTTGCTTTCTAGTATGCTGATACAGTGGTAGGTTCAAAGTTGCGGCTCGAGATAATAGCACAAAATGGTATGACAGCTGTGTTAAGCTGCTGCCTGTTCGTGCAGGTGGTCGGGTGCAGGTTTATGATCCTGATATCGAGGCGTTCATCGATCATCCTGATTCAAACGATGTTCACCCGATTGTAGATCTCGAGGGGCCATTCGTTTATTTCCTATCTGTCGTAAACGTCGATCGTCTTGAACCTACTTTCCGGATTGCGCCACTCGTAAAGACAATACCGCGCTCCGAAGTCTCTTGTGACGTGATCCTGTTGCGGCCGCTGAGGGATCCCTCTTACAGCGGCGATTCCGACCCAAGATCATCCTATGCGCCCAAGCTGTGGAACCTGCTGGGCGCCGCATACGAGGATGGAGCTCACATAAGTTTACGATACGGAGAAAACGGAGCAATAACTTCAACAGGGAGCGGACCTACTGTGGTGGAATACATTCGATGTGGCGGATGGGAGTGGATTCCAGTGAGTTACTTTTGACAGTTCGAAGCGGATGCATTCACAATTCAACCGACATCATAGGAGGAGACCGACCAAGACGCACATCTACTCTGCTCAGATGGTGCCATTTTTCACATCGAAAAAAGCTGCCGCGCCATATGCTCGGTGGCATTACATGACTTGGATTTGGTGGTGTACACGTAGAGGTAGAAAAATTGAAACTTGCAAGTGCCAGATGTCAAAGGGTTAAATGACACATATCTCTTCTGATTAGTAGATATAATCACATTCTTTCCAAAAAGACCTAATGTTTAGTAGAGAGGATCTTTAGAACAGCTGCTCTAGCTGACGCATAAACGGATACAACGCTTCCGGTGCTGTCAACCTGGAAGGCAACTAAATTTTCATGGTCTGCAGAGTCAATGTGTACAAACCTTGGCAACTTTACCGAGATTGCTATAGTAGTCGAGGACCGGCATCGTTTCCGTCGAATACGTCTCTGTCTATGGAGGTTACTCGATGTGATAGAGGACTCGGATATTACATACTAAAACGTTTCTTGATGCTTTCAATATTGTCATCTTCGCGTCCACTGGTTTTTGCACGAATCAAGAGGCGTTCAAGCATAACGTCCTCCGTCGTAGAGAAAAAAAGGACAAGAGACGACAAACAGATCTAGAAGAGATAGGTTTAGCCTGAAGGGTATTTTTTGGCTTCGCAGAACTGACAGATTCCTCAAATTTGAGGGCCTGGTCCATCTTCCGAGGAAAGCCGTCTATGAGAAAGCGACCCTTCTTATCTTGCCAATTGAATGTAGTCTGTGATAGAGCGTGTTCCATAGCTTTGCGCAGAAGTTCGATTGTAACCTCCATTGGGACGATGCTACCTTCTTTTATACATTTTTGAATTAGAGGTCCAAATTCGGAGTCTTCACGGTTCTGCTCAGTGCGAAGGAGGTCTCCCGCTTGGCACGAGAAGATAAGTCGAAGGGAGTGATTATCTACGAACTTACCGGATAGATGGCAGAAGTCTAATTCTTCCACCAACCGAGCACATTGCGTACCTTTGCCTTAGTGACCGATTAGCTCAAATCACAAGTGCTGTGAGCAGACAAACCAGCTCCTGGTCCGCCAAGAACGAATATAACGGTGACTTTCTTATGATCAAACGCGGCTTTTGTAGACATTGGCTATCAGCAAACGAGAGTGGTAAATTAATGTACACATGTCAGGCTCTTATATAATACACTCGTCTGCGACTGTTAGACGGTGACCTTGCATTTCAGTTCTGGACGTGCGGTTGCAGACTAAGACGTTCAAGCTTTAGCTCCCTGGCGGCCGGTGAATAGCAAGGGACGTTTTGAGGTTGAATTAAATACGGTAAACGTAAGATGACATTATCTAACACAACTCTGGTAAGACTAGCATATCACACATTCATCTTTCGCTTGCTGTCTAGTCGGTCGAGCTACATTTGCACGCTTGTTGCCTGCCCGCTTCATCTCTGTTAAACGATTCATTGCTCTCTTGTTTCCTTGAGCTACAAGATTATCTGGGTCAGCAAGCGGTCTAGGACATGTTTGCTGCCACATACCAGCTGCCCTCATATACCAACGCTTCGCGAACTCAACGTCTTGTTTGATGCCAATTCCAACTTCTGCATAGTACCCCACGGCATATTCTGCTTTGCTAAGGCCTTTGTTGGCGGCCCGCCGCGCCCACAAATATGCTTCGGAGTCGCTTTGCTTTAGGACCCCTTCACTGCCTGTGAGATACCACCCACTGAGTGCCAGTTCAGCCTCGGGATCTCCTTTCTCAGCTGCCTTCGTATACCACGCAATCGACCTACGAGGATCCACGGGGCATGTGAGCGAACCATATTCAAAGCACTGACCCAGCTTGAACTGAGAAGGCGTGTAACCGAGTTGCGCTGCTTGAGTAAATAAGCTCTTAGCATAAACAGGATCGTAAGGTACTAGCATCGAATTTTGGGCCTCGTGCAAGAGCGCGAGCTCATGGAGAGCATGTGGGTTTTCCTCATCCGCCTGCTCTGCCGCACGCCTGAGCCAACTGATCGCTTCCCGCGGGTTTTTCGGTTGTTCAAGTAAACCCCCAAGCAGGATCATCCCGAGTTTATACATCGCTGGCGTATCACCCAATGAGGCAGCCTTACGGTAAAAGGCAGCAGCTCTGGGCGGCTCTCTTCTGGTACCAGCGCCAATTTCATTACAAACAGCGACGCGATAAGATGCTGCAGGGTGATTTTGCTTTGCTGCTTGGAGGTAAAGATGATATGCTCTTTCGTGATCTACTTGGAGACCGAGAGCACCCGTCCCATAGCAGTTTGCTAAAAAAAATTGTGCCTCATCGAAGGCCTCCCCTTGAGTTGCCAGGCGTCGAATGACTTTGAGGGACTCGCCAATGAGAATTTCGCTGTATTTCTTCCCAGCACGGTGATCCTTTGCCGTCGACCGGATGTGCTTCGCTGCATCGATGAGATATTTCGCGTAGAGAAAGTGTGCTTCTGGATCTGGGTCTGCTTTGATCCTGTGCCGATATTGATCGATGTATTCCTTGGTATATGGGGGTGCGGATAGATCTACCGCTTTGCTCTTGTTGGAGGAGGGTTTAACAGAGGTAGACGTCTCCGCTCGGTGGAATGAAGGTCGAGATTCTAATTCTGACTGATACACCATTGCGGGATTTTGCAGATTAGTTTGTGATAGTGAAGGATACGGGCTGTTATTGGGGGGACCTGAGAAAGATTCTGGGTAACTTGGCGAAAGCGAGGTTTGGCTGTTTGCTGAGGAGGAATAATGTGGGGGGTATACAGTGTGCTGAATGGCGGAGGTCGATGAAGTAGTTGACGGGGGTCCCATTCCTAGAACATTTGAGGCAGCAGCATAAAGGGGGTTGTAATCGTTAGGCTGCCATGGCTGTTGAGCATGATCGTAATTTTGAGGCTGAAAACTGATACCATCGGAGCTATAGGTGTTGATGCGACGCGGAGGCTGGTGAGTGTCCTGAGAAAGCGGCATGGACATTGACGATCCAGCCCTTGGAACGGAGTCAATTGCAGGAGGTGCGGTGACATAGTCATCGATTCTTAAGGACGAAAGCTCGTCGAGAGAATCGTTTGGGGATGTACTGTTATACTCTGAGCGGAGAGGCATTTCCACGTGGTGATTATTATGTTGTGCTGAATCAATGGCTGGTTGTTAAGACGCTCTGCTTAATGAAAGATAAATACATACAGGGTATCAAATTGTGCTCGTGGACATTGTTGAACAGGGGTACCGGACTAAGATCCAGAAGTTGCGGTTGGAAGTCGTAAGGAGGTGCGCTAGTTCGAGGGGCTGGCTGAGATGGTGAGGGGCGTACATCTTGACTACCAGAACCAAGCTCAGACATGTTTTCGTTGTTATTTTATCGCTGTTGCTGTTGTCGTTATGGCTGTCGTTGTCGTCGTCGTATACGACGACAAACTGAGAAATGGTACAAGTGTCGCTGAGTCTCGACGACCCCATAACTTACAGATGGTTCTATACTTCCCACAGTAGCTAATTACGTAAATAAATAATGTTATGTCCATTTCCAATTTTCTACGACTCGCTCAATGATATGTCGCTCCAGTCCAACGTCCGTTCTCCGAACTTTGATAGTAGTATGCCTGGTACTTCTTACTTCTACCCTTTGATCACCGTCGGTATCCCCTCCTTCATTAATGGCCGGTCTTGCCCAATTTTCTACCCAATTTTCGTCATCCACAGGAGGTGGCCTTTTCTCCAGCTTCGTTTCGGGCTTGGTAGAATTATCCACTAGGGCATCCCATGATTTCGGCGTATAGTTTTTGAAAGGTAGGTCCGGGACGGGGGCAGGGGAAACTGTGCGCTTCCTTTTCGCTCCGTTAGCCTTGCCTTGATGAACTACATGGCTACTCTCTTCATCGCTCGAGTAACCCCCTGCCACTCTTAAGCGCCACCGCAACTCCCTTGCCAAAGCTGGAGCGTCTTTAATCTTATCCGCAGGCACTTGTTCCTTGGCTTCTTTCTTTGCATTCTCATTACCTCCCTCCATCATTCGCGCCTCTCCGACAAGGAAGTCAGCCAAAGCAACCATAGACTCCAAGACTCGTGGTGGAAGGTTTGAGCCGTGTGTTTTGAGATCTCGCAGTAGTTTTTCGCCAACATACCAGCAAAGCCTAGATGCAAAGGAATAGATGGGTTGTGTCATTTGCATGCGAAAGGTTCCATACCTGGAGAACATAGGGAACCTGAACTTCTTTGGAACTTGGGTTGCTATTTCAATATTCCGCACACGAAGTTCTTTACAATGAATGATTAGATGAAATTCCAATGCTCTGAGCATCTTACGTTTCGGGACATCATAAGAATGAAGAAAGTTGCCGCCAAACACCAGAGAGTCGACTGGAGTGTACTGGTAGAAGAGCTGTCAGTCCGGCATCTTGTCATACTGATGGGAGCTCACCACTGCATGAATCCATCCTGTGGGAATAATCATAGTATTGCCTTGTGTTAGCTCGACTTTGAAAACTTCGTCGACCATATCTCCAAGCCAAGAGTGGTTTTGCAACTCAGTTCCTGACCAACGCTCATATGCAGCTAGGTTACCAGGACTAGGCCTTATGAAGTAAAATATCTGGATAATTTAGCTGCTAGCAATGCTCACGTTGTATAATAATTACCTTGGACCCGTATATTATGTGGTAGTACACAGATGAGCCAGCAAAATCAATATGCCAGTCCTTAATCGTTTTTTAAGACGAATTATCCTGCGATGGATAGAAGCTAAAACTCACAGTCCAAGCGTTAGCAACGCCCATCAAACAGTAGAGTTGGACTTTTGGGTAAGTGTGTCCCCTTCCTCTCTTTGTGGTGGGCCAATAATTCTCTACCCAGTCGAGGTCGCGCACCAGTTTTGGTGGCAAGATCTTATCAGCAAGTTTGGTACCCGAAATTTCCAAAGAGATGACATTGCATATCTTGTCGCGTTCCTCCGGTTTGAGGTAGAAATAATCCCTCCACTTTCCTAATGTCCATCCAGGTGAAGTGGATTGGGTAGCAACATCTGCTTGAGCGATTAGAATAAAGGGGGGAACATTCACTTCGTGCCACAGTTACCTATAACTTCAATTGATGTATCTTGCCCTACAAGCTCGACGACGCTGTCGACGGTAAAATCGGCTGAGGGCATTTTCATACCAAGTCCCTCAGGTGAATCGATGATGACAGGTTCCGTCATAGCTCTATCATCGCCTTCCAACCAGTGAATTCCAATTTCGGCACCACTTGGCCTCTGAAATGGGCTATCCTTCATTGGTTTCCCCTCCAAGAATCGAAACCACCGCTGTGGGTCTGATTCAAGCCCAGCGTTCAGAATTGCATAATCACGTTGGGTACGTTTTCTGAACGATTTCCTAGCGGGTGCCTTGAAGGTAATGGATAATCCAGCATCAGCGTTCAGACATGATTTGCAATGCCTAAGTATGTTAGACCACCAGAATTCTTGATATAGGTACAACATGGCATACCATTTATCAATAACATCTACATCGCCACCGCTACCTGCGCACCTCCAATGGTACCATTTCAGACAAGTGTCGCAGCGGATCCAGCTCTCCTTGCTGAGCGCATTGCGAGCATTGGTGGAAGGTGCCGGACAGGCTGGACAGTTTTCATCATTGTGCATTGAAGGATCTGCATCAGGTTGGCCGTCGACCGGAGGGCTAGGGGATGAAGATTTTTTTGGTGTTTGCGCATTCTGACGTGTAGAGCGGCGTCGGGTCATGGTTACAATGGATTGAAAGATGATGCGTGATGTCACAATTGTGTGAGCTCCAGCCGATGGCAAACTGCTTAATTTCTCCATAGAATTCATTGTTTCACGTCTCATGGGGTAGTTTGTCAGGTTCAGTTCTGAGAAATAGTGTACAAATGCTTGTAGGCGTGAAAGTAAGTAATTTAATCGGGGTGCCATACAATGAGCCCTCAAGTTAGCGATCGATATGTAAAAGCTCAGCGCTCAGCGGAGGTCTAGTAGGCTGCACGTAATTGCTTACTCCTCTAAAACTAAAGATTCATCCACCCTTTATGCCCTCAGGTAGGCGCAAGAGGGGCGAAGCGTTCCATTCTGAGTGAGCTTTGTTCAAGTTGTTGACTGTTGTTATCTCGGCCTCTTGAGTCAGACGTGTCTGCTACTTTAGTACTTGACCATAACGACCACTGTACGGGGCACTTCTATCCAATACCCCCACGTTTTATTTTCGCGTAACAATCTAGAGAAATGAGATCCAAATTCAAGGACGAGCACCCTTTCGGTCAGTCACTTCACCCGCAGTATTCCTGCTGACTTATTCGTGTGCCAGAGAAACGCAAGGCAGAAGCTGAACGTATTCGGCAGAAATATCCGGATCGTATTCCTGTGAGTGTTATGTCAACCTACGGAAATGTTTCTCATTCTGCCATCTTTTTAGGTTATCTGCGAGAAAGCGGATAAAACGGACATCCCCACAATCGATAAGAAGAAGTATCTGGTACCATCTGTGTGTATTATACTCAGCAGTAAATCAGTTCACTAATATTTTCAAGGATCTAACTGTCGGCCAATTCGTTTATGTTATTCGCAAGCGAATCAAATTGGCGCCAGAGAAGGCAATCTTCATCTTCGTCGACGAGGTCCTCCCCCCTACAGCAGCCCTCATGAGTGCGATTTACGAAGAGCACAAGTGCGTGGACTCTGTTATGGCTCTTAAGCCCAACTATAGCTATGGTCACTTACCCCTCTGTCTAAAAGGGATGAAGACAATTTCCTATACGTGAGCTACTCAGGCGAGAATACATTCGGCGCGGAAATATGGACAGAATGATTCGAGTTCTAATCTCCCATACTTTATCGTGGACTTTAGGATGACAATCTTGAGTTGTGATTGGGATTGTCCACCCTTTCTATTGCTACGTCGCTTACGACAGTTTCTCAGACATGCCCCTTTCAATTGTACTTCTAGCTGTTGGTGGTTTCTCCTTTCTTACACACCTGCATCTTGATCCACTCAATTTAATGCCCATGCGATTGATTTTGAATTGCTTTGCAAGATGGTAAGGGTAAAGTCTCAAGCCGACTCCTGCTTTTTAATCGCTTTCGATCGTCTGAGAAGTTCAATGTCATCGTAGTGTGGGAGTGAATAAATTACTTCATCATGTTTCGCCATCGTGTCTGAGAGTCACCAGCCAAGCAGGAGCTTCCGCGAGATACATTGTTCGCACTATCCACCTAGACGGCTGATATACCAGATTCAGTGACGATATAGTCACAAAAAGTCGGTCTAGAAATAGAGCTGAAAATTACGCTCAAGCGGCGAATCGGTGTAGGGTCGTTTGTAGTTGCACCAATGCCAGAGTCGGCTGATGTTATCAACCCACCTTTGCATCGTTTGATAGGTCCATTGTCGAGTCCTCCCAAGTACCGTCTGCGGTGTGTACGACTTAAGAAAATCCGCACGTTTACTTGGTTAGCCCAAACTAATCCAAGGCTAGCTTCTTTGACCTCGCGAGTTGTGTCATGCTCTTGTCCATACCAACGAGATTGCTCGTTATAGTCAACTTCTTGGTCCCTATCGTTCGGTGGGCTTTTTTCAAAAACATCGAGGACTTCGTTCAAGACCACGATCGCAAGCTTGTGCCTGTGGGCTATGGCGTGAAGAAGTGTAGCTATCTCGACGATGTCCTTCGCTCGTTCTACGAGGGTCGAGGTCGTAGTCATGTCTGATGTATGGAAGAGTTCGGCGAGGGTATCTATGATGAGCAGTTTGAGAGGTTTTTTTCCTGGATGATGCTGATTTTCAGAAATGAGGGAAGGGAGTGTTTGCGATAGCACATGGACCAGTCGGGAGATTGTCGGCGTGGTGATGGTATATATGTTATCCAAATTACAGCCCACATCGTACAATAATGGATTGGCGCGCATGATTTGAACAAATCGTGGGGTCGGTAACTTAGATGAAGTTGTAAGATAGCATGTTGAGCCACACAATCCTCCTCGGTCTTTCGGAAGCTGTACGAAAAGGGACAGCTGGACTGCAAATTGAGTCTTGCCCGCAGCACTTGAGTATTGAATTTTGGTTATTCAGTCGACTCGAGCTGACTGTATTCCCTCACCTCTCCCCGGCGATCTCCCAAATCATTCCGGGACGTATTCCACCCCCTAGCACACCATCCAACAGAGAATCTCCAGTTGTACATCCTTCACTCCCTTCAGACTTTGCGGCCTCGAGGCGCAAGAGGTTGGCGGCACCGTTTCCGGTATTTTCGCAATTAGAGATCAGCATTATTAGAGTACAGTAGACGTGGAGTGTGGGAATGTACATTACCAAGCCCTTGGCGGCCTTAGCGCTTTAGCTTGGACGTTACGAGCATGAAGCAGGAAAATTTCTTCGCTGGCATAAAAGTCTAATAAAGGAACCAGCCGTTACTGTATGGATTATGGTGAAATGGGATCCTACATGAGCCAAGGTATATAGATCAATATGTAAAAGTGTGAGAAATATTAAAATTTGTCGGCATCAAAGGATAAGGCTTCGAAATGGAGCGAGTCAAGACGCATTTCAAAACTAGTATCCCCTGTGCTTGGCTCTGATACTGCAGGCGTACTGGGGGAAACTCCTTGGCATTGGGGCCAAGGATTAACAGGGCTCGTGACATGACGGTGTGGTGGAATCGCGCTAAACGATTGGGAGGGTGGTTGGGTAGGAGATGTTGTAGATGTCGGTCTGCTCAACTTGGTCAGTATTAAAGGTGATAATCGCTAGGAAATATCGCTATACCGTTCATTGATATGCGTATGTGGGCGGGTTAGATGCGACAGCAGTGAGGAGAGTCTCGTCGGTTTGGGATTGGATGGGAAATCAGACACATCCGATCGGAGTGTCGAACGGACATGGAAAAATCGCATGAAGATATGAGAGGTGCGATGAGGATTGGTGGGACTAGATTCTGCTTCGATAGCGATATTGGCAGTAGGCGTGCTTCGAGTCGCTGGCGATATATCGGAGGACGATTTGCCAAAGATCTTCAGCATCCGCGGCACTTTATACGACCGAGAAGTTGAAGTTTTGGATGGAGCAGGAGAAGCACAGCGGCCTTGAACATCAGGCAATCGCCGTTCAATCTTGACAACCTCAACAACCTCTGAATCGTTCCCTTCAATTATGCCATTATCAAAACCGGGCGCAGTAATGGCATCCAGGTGCATCTCCTCGTCAGGTTCTAGGTCCTCGTCGTCGAATAGAGCATCCACGGTATATCTAGACCTAAATTGTTCGGAAACGGCCGACGGATTACGGACATTGGAGATCTGAGGTTCGTCTTGAAAGAATCTCATAGAGCTTTTGTAGATACTGATGTCGGGTGAAGCAAAGAGAGACTCCAGAGGGGAAGCCTCATTCGCGTCAAAAAAACACCATGCAGGACTGTCATCCTCCTCGGGGGGGACGACGAAAACATTTGGCATCTGGGGAAGATGAGATGATGAGAGGATCTCATTATAGAGCTTGGGACTGGGAACGAGTGAGGACGGCATAGTAGCCAAACGAGTGTAGAATAAGTTGGATGTTGGTTGTCCGTTGGTCACGTGCTTAACTCAGAGTTCTTTCTTCCCTGCTCAGTTCAATGAACAGAATGTGGCTGCAATTTGTGATTCTCTGTTTAGGGCGGTTGGCTCTTTCAACCACGAATGAAACACTCTTTTGGGGTGCTTACAGACCAAACCTTTATTTTGGTCTTAGACCTCGGTTACCCCAGTCGCTTATGACCGGACTCATGTGGTTTGGTACTCAGGATTACCAGTCTATCAGCCGTGCGCATTTCTCTGTATTCAATTTTTGGTGCCTTATCTTCCTTTATTTAGGCACGCGACATACCTGTGAACAAGGCGATAAACTCGACAGTTACTCTTGGACGGCCTATGACGCGCGTCAAGGCGGAGTCCAAGTTATCAGAGATAGCGAAAACAATATGGAGATAACTACAGAGTTCTTGAAAGTTGCAGGCGGTGCACACGGAGGTAATTGGGGTGCTCGAATAAAGGGAAAGCCTATGCAACTTGGTATGACTATCTATGTTCTGCTGTTGTTCAGTTCACGCCAATCTGCAATAGATATGCCCGCCCGTATTTCTACAATCTTTTACTTCGGATTGGAGGGATTTGGTGGTCTAGAAATGGAAACTGAAGAGAATGAAGATGTAGGTCCCTTCCTCATACGTATACATTGCCTGACAGCCATGTTGAGGGCATCAACGGTACATTGAAGCTCTCCGGATCGACACCAGAATTAGGCGAATTTGTAATTCGTATAGTCGATGGTAACTCACGCTTTTGTCTGTGTTATAGCTAGCTTACAGCTGCTATGCAGGACCTGACAACCAGGCGATTATAGAGGGGACACATGCAGCAAACTTTAGAAATCGGATAGGGAAAACACATTTTCTTGGATTATCCATTCCATCAGGCAGCGTTTGGAAAGCGAAAGGTTGAATCTTTTTTCTTCCTCCGTCTTTTTTTTTGAATATATAGATGTACATAGACTTCATTCTCAAGGCATTGATGGACAGAGCCCGCGAACTTATCATTCCATACCAAGGTCCTAATATGGAATTGCCTGATCCATCTTACGTTCTTCAGCTGCCAGACGAGGTCTATACAGGCAGCAATCTTTTTGCGATCCAAAAGCTTTTCGAAGGACCTTTTCAGTTTGATGTTTTTTTTGAGAGTGCAAGCTCCAACCAGAAACTCAGCTGTATGTCTCTCGCACTTACCTTAATATTATGGCTGAAGTGGTCATGTAGCTGATATCATTGAGCAAGGCATGCCTGCCTTAATCAAAGCGTACAACGAACGCTTTCAAACCACCTTTCCGTATCCTTCAGATTACCCTCAGAAGGAACGACAGCAGCTAACCGCTTTCTCCATGGCTGCCACGTCCAATCTTTTTGCAGGCGTAGGATATTTCTACGGCAGATCCATCATTGACAGTAAATTTTCTTACGAGTGGGATGATGATGATGATACGGCCATTAGCACTTCGCCTGGACATGATGATTTGTCAGGTCCGAGGTTGACTGAGCCCAAGGCATTATTGACTGCGACGCCTAGTCGCAGCTTCTTCCCACGTGGTTTTTATTGGTACTTATCACTGCTATGAGTTTGCCCCTCGTCTGATAAGCCAATTTATATAGGGATGAGGGTTTCCACTTGTTGCATATCAGTCAATGGGACATCGATTTTGGGTGTGTAATACAATTTTGCCTAGTCTCTATTAATGATCATTATTAGCCTTGAGATTTTGAGTGACTGGGTCAATTTGATTGATGAGGAGGGTTGGGTGGCGCGGGAGCAAATTCTTGGAGAAGAAGCAAGAAGCAAGGTGAGTTTCCTTGAGCTACCTATGGGCATGTCAATAAAATATACTAGGTCCCTCAGGAATTCCATGTTCAGGTTCCGAATTATGCGAACCCTCCCACACTTGCGATGGCTGTGACCGCGTTCATTTCGCGTCTAAAGTCTGCCTCTCGGGAACCTTCTGCCCAAGATCTAGGCTTCCAGCTGGATGCAGGCATTGCTGGTGCAAACCAGGTTTTGCTCACAGAAGTATCAGACACTGTGTCCAAAACTGCGACCCAGAGTCAATATATGGAGTCACCGGAGCTAGCATTGTCTTTCCTCAGATCTATCTATAAACCCTTGAAACGACACTACGACTGGTTCAGACGTACTCAACGAGGTCAGATTAAACAATATTCTCGCAACGCGAGCTCGAAGACTGAAGGGTACCGATGGCGAGGGAGAACCGAGCTTCATGTCCTGACAAGTGGCATGGATGACTACCCACGTGGCCCGCCACACGCAGGGGAATTACATTTAGACTTAATTTCCTGGATGGCCTTTTTCACACGGACCATGAAAGAAATTGCGGTTTATGTAGGGGAGCTTGATGATGAAATTTCATTTGGTGAAATTGAGAAAGCAATTTTGAGGAATATTGAGGGTACGAAGACTGGTTTTGACATGGATAAGACATTATTGATGTGTGAAGGCAGACTTGCACTGGAATAAAGAGGAAAACATGTACTGTGACCTTGGGGTCAATGATGAAGGTATCATCCTCCAATCTGTGCATTACATGACTTCTAATTTGATCATTGGAGATGAATCTTATCATATATGCCATAAGGGTTATCTTTCTCTTTTCCCATTGTTTTTGTCATTACTCCCTCCCACATCACCTCAGCTTGGCCATATGCTTGATATTCTCCAAGATCCCAAACATCTCTGGTCACCTTATGGCATCCGCAGTTTGTCTGCATCCCATGTTGAATTTGGTCAAGGGGAAAATTATTGGAAAGGGCCTATTTGGGTTCAAATCAACTACCTCATTTTGAGTGCATTGCATCAGGTGATTATTTCTCAAAGATTGGGTACATATTAATACTAAATTCTTGCATGCAAGACATATATGGTAAAACCTGGCCCTTATCAAGCACAGTCAAAGGAAATTTATACAGAGCTAAGAAAAAATATTATCAAAAATGTTCATCAGGTGTGTATGTTGTGTTTGCAATCTATCAACATGCACACTATATATTTCTAGGAATATGAAAGAACAGGGTATTTGTGGGAGCAATATGATGCAATTTCTGGAAATGGCAAAAGGAGGTATGTATTTTTAAGTAAAGTGTTGACAGATACTCATCTAGTTCTACAGTCATCCTTTCACAGGTTGGACATCATTAGTAACATTAAGTAAGTGTAGTTATTTTGAATTTAATGCTATATTTAAATTATTGCAGTTTTAGCTGAAACTTATTGATTTAAATATTTGATATATATCAATATAGTAATTTTGCATTTTATGACTACTCAGTATATAAACATGGCAGATGTGTCTTGCTTTGCCTTGCCAGCTATTACTATTAGATGAGGACAGTGTCCATACAGGGCTGAGCATGAGT
>JABCKM010000037.1:0-10919 GCA_018221805.1 Rugosomyces carneus
TGAGGCTTGATCGACCGGGTAACACGCTGGTCGCGTAATAGTTTGCTATAATTCCGACTCTCGTGCATGCGCATGCTAGCATCACGAAAAGCAACAGTAGAACACCAAATCGTACTATTGTTGCAAATTGTTTGCTCTTCGTATGCCCATATTGTGTGGCCTGTTGTTGAGCCCTCCAGTCGAGGATCACAAGGAGCACACAAAGGAAGAAGACATGTGCAAGACTGAATAGAAAGTCATTCGTCATAGCACAAATCCTGAATATAAACGGCCTAAGGGTTGCAGAAGGACTTCGTTGAGAGACATTGTATGCGTTAAGTGCCCACGACGTTGTCATGCAGACCGTAGTGAGCGTAAGTATCGTTATAGCACCCGTACGTCGCGAATAGTCGTCGTCTGTTGGCCTAGTCTTGAAGCTACGCAGTGCCGAGATGAACTGTAGAAACGAGAGAAAGGCAAAGAGCACAGAGACGATAAACAGACCCATATCAAGAGGATCCAAGTTGAGGCCGCTGCTGCTACGACTTCCGCTTCCACCGCCATGACCTCCACCACCACCACCACCACCACCGTTACCTCCACTGCCACTGTCGTTGCCTCCACCCCCGCCACCTTTGCGTGCTTCGACAGCCATACCATAAACTAGTATGATAAGAGCATATGAGGGAGTCATCTTGGACCAGCAGATGATGTTAAAGCGCAAGGAGAGTAGGGAAGCAAAAATGAGGTCCCTGGGAGCAGCCCATGGTTTAATGTATGAACGGAATGTATTCGGCTCAGGTCAAAAAAAGGGTTGCAGCTGTCATTCGGAGGGTGGGGATGTTCCCGTGTTTTGCTTTGACGCTGCTGCATCGTCACGAATTGAAAACATAGCTTCGGTAACGATGGTCGATTTACCGTAGTGGAGGGCACAATGTGCAACGCCAATCGGTCCTAACTCCCAAGTCTACCCTTTCTCATTTACCACCGTGACCTGCTCCTGGTCTCCCACAAGGGTCATCCTACAGGGTCACAAACATGAGGCCTTATACTTTTTACTCATAAGATTGCGTTAACTTACAATGAGAACAATGATATCTGTCGTGCTATGAGTGATTCAGTTAGCAACAAGAAGGAAAGGGGGCCAAACCCGAAAGGAAATGCTGAAGAAAGTTTCATCCCAGATTGCAGAGTTGGGATATGACTATCATCTTCAAGGTACAAGTCAGATGATGGCAACAGCTTGCGCCTCCCGTCGAACTTCGTTGAAGTGTGATAGGGTCCTAGTAAATTAGGGCTGCTATAACAACTTGAGTACAGTATGGTGACTATTAATCTCTCTTCAACGCCGTAATGGTGGTGTTGATCACCCACGTCTTCGTCGCCCTTTCCCAGAGGTCCTCCTGCAGACGGACCTCTTTCCTCAGCCCCTCATTTTCCTTTCGTTATCTTAACTATGGAGTTATCGCTCGTTACCATCTAAATCCCGGCACTCCTTCCGCGCAAATTTTCTTCCTTCTTCAGCGAGATGTTCCCAGCTTAATACGTGGAGAGGCGTTCTCATCTCACCACTCGAGTTCCACAGGAGAGCGCACCAGCCGCAAAATCTCCAGCGGTATCTCGCGATTTTAAGAATAACAGCTATCGTTCTAGGTTTGGGGTTGCGGGGTTGGGGTTGTCAGATATGTCGCAGATCATCCAATTCTGTGTCAGAGGTTTGTCCGATGGAATAAACGTGGCGGACTCAAGATCCACTAGCGAGCCTGAATACCGAGAAAGTGCCTGCACAATCTCATATGTGCCACGGGTGAGAATAACATTGTAGAGATTTTGCCAGTTTGGCAGTGATGCAATAACGGCCTGGTCGCTCGCTTCGTCCCCATCCAAATGGATATAGGCGACTCTAAGATTGGGACATTGGAAGGAGAATTCTGGCAATACCGACGGTATGTCAGACCAAAATCGAGCGCTGGTAAGGGTTGGTGAGGAAAATAATGCAATAGATCCAACGGCCTCTCTGGTAAGATGAAGAAGGCGTAAATTTGGGAAGAGTGCGGTGTCTCCGAAAGCAGATCGTAGCATCTCCCAAATTTTCGGATCTGTCGAGACCTGGGGCTGTTGCAGGCGCGCGCCAAAGCTTCGCACCCAGCCTCCACATTTTCTCATAATCGCAGTATCTGAGGCAGTTAAAGAACGGGTGAATCGCTGCCAGGAAAAGGATGATAGGTTTTAAGGGGAAAGAAGTTGCACGTTGTACGGCACTCACGAGGACTTGTTCATCATTATCGTCGGTATATATTTCCCAAATGTCCCTTCCGGTACATTTTACTATAGGCTGCACGTCCTCAATGGATTCCCAGAGACCCGCGGTTGCAGGTAAATAGAAATCTCGGCAAGTTTGTGCTAGGGCAAGTAACTGTGCCTTGCGTGTAGCCCCGCCTTTCGTCGGTGTGAGATCACCATCAACCTCGTCACAGATCTGTTGAAGTATATCGGCAACATGCAGACAGTCGTACATTTGTGCTCGACCTCGTAGATAAAATTTATGATCATTATACGTCAGAATGGGCTGTGATGGCGCGGCGGGGAACGGGTGCCGAGAGCATCAAGAGTGTTATTTTATTAGCCTAGCCGAAGATCATGTATCTCGACGATGCGGAAACATTGATGCATGATGGACTCGTATATACTCATAGATACTCAGACATTTCCGCTGTAAAAAGCAGTTCCTACTAGTCACGAGCTGGATGCTTGCGCGCAGCTCGTCTTGACGCTCTTTACGCGAGCAAATGGTGGACATGTATGATATGTAGATTTGTTCGCCCTTTTGAATTGGCTGGCAGGCGCAGAGCGACATGGAAAAAGTGTCGAGGTGGTAATAGTACCTGGCGTTTGGACTACAGCTTTTTTTGGGATCGGGTGGTAAACAAAAACTACCCTGTCGGAGAGAATTTGATCTTTCTTTGCTTACCTATGGTTCACGCGCGATAGTGTGGCGCACAGGGCCCCGTGCTCACCCTCGTACGGTCCGGGCAAGCTCCCAATACCAAGCATATTTGTATCCATAATACCCCGTATCTTTGTACATGAAGTGCCTTTACAATTGTGCAAGCTATAAAACTCTTTCCGGGCTTTATCGTCCAAGCGATCGATGAGCACCTCTGAGAGCCGATCCGGGTGCACGGTACGATCGGGCGAGTATACAAAAGCGACGGGGGAGATGATAAGAATTTTCTCATTGAGTATGAGTTTGCCGGGAGGGATCGCTTCGTGGGCGAACATGCCTTTACCTAACCCTGGAATGTCCTTGATAACGAAGGGCCACTCCGAGCTCGAAGGTGGGGGAAACCCGAACGGCGCGTCGAGAAAAGTGCTGCGACGCCAAAGCGCTTCCTTAGTGCCCTCGTACAAAAGAGCCGTTGTGATTGGCTCATCAGGCAAATATGGAATAGGTTGGGGGAACTTGGCAAACATCATCATCTTGACCTGGCCTGGAGTAGAGTTTAGATGGTCGATGACTTGTTTGCGGGGATCAGCTTTTTTCTTCCGGGTCGAAACGGTGCGATCTTGGTTGCAGGCTGCATTGGCGGACAGGCTCATACAAGCGATAGCTGCTGCGATGTCGTCAGCCGTGGGTTTACGACTGTCTGCTGTACTGGCGGGGAAACCGCGTCTCATTGTTGCGATATTGATGGTGAAGAAGAAGAAGAAGAATTTAACTTTTTTATTCTGATAATGTATGGCCTGTGGGAAATAGCGCTTCTTGTGTATTGTTGACCGCGTTTGGAAGCTGGACTGCCTCGTGCGAGTTCGGCTTGGCCAGGGCAAAAGGCGACAATAAAATAAATTTCGAGCCTAGTTGAATCCATGACCACCCTCGTCTATATTCTATCAAATAAAATTCCTCCGAGCTTAATGCCTTCGTCATATCTCAGGGCCCACACTGCCCCACAGGCTGACACGAAAGAATTTCGGGAAACAAAGACGCATCGCATATTCCCGGACCTCAACGTTGCCTCAACCCGTGCGCACGGCGCACCGTAAACGTGTAAACGTTGAACTACATCAGGAACGGGCCTGTCTAGAGAGGCCATTTTGCACGACAAAGGGTAGTGATGCGTCGATTTTAAAACTCCGCGAACGAAAGCTTCAATATCCAGATCACTATGTGATTTCTACCTTGCCTAATGCCAGGCCCTGCAACGTCGATCAATTTGACGAGCAATTCGTGCTATCAGCTGGTTGGAAAGAGGGAACACCAAAGAAGGTATTCATTGAGTGGCGGAAGGCTTCGTTTCATCGGTGCGTCGTCGAAGGGTAAGCGCTTGAGCCCTCGAGAGTATAAGTAGTATAACTAAAACGTTGCCAGCACACAAGACTACTAAGCAATGATCAGTCGAGGTATTTGCGAGCTGCACCATCGATTTTCAAACGCTAGCCCTCAATCCCCAAAACGCCGCCCCTTCCGGTCTCTCCACGAAATTCTTCCAAAATCCCACCCCAGCGGGTCGGCCCCCAACAATCTCCTTTTTCTCAAGTACCGAGATAACCTCGGCCTCAGCCATCTCCGATCCCCTCTTCGCCCACTTCACTGTACCCTCCCTATCCCCTAATGTACACTAAGGACACAGAGTCGCGCACAATGGTGCAACGCCAAACTCTCTAACTGATCGCCTGTGAGGTTCTCTTCATCGAGCATCTCCATAACGCGTTGGCTGTATTTCGTGATATGTTCGCCCGGAAGCTGCACGGAGTTTGGGGAGGTATTAGACAGTACCCAGACACCCACGCTAGTAGCGTCCTTGAGTCTGTTGCTGCCATTTTCGTCATCTTCGAGTTGTTCCCGTGCAGAGTGGAGAAGTCCCCGTCGAATATCGCTTCGTTGGCTTTCATTCTTGGGGAGTTCGTAGGTAGGGCAGGTGTAAGTGAAGGAGTACTTTGTGAGTAGCTCGCGTTGGCGGTATTCGCGTGAGGAAAGGGTGGGCATGTACGGTATGTAGATCTGTTCGCCCTTTTGAGTGGGTCGGGAGGCGCAGACTGACATGGAAAACGTGTCGAGGTGGAAATAATATTTGGCGTTTGGACTATAGCTTTTGGCGGAGGTAGGAGAGCCAGGAAGGTGGTAATTAGAAACTTCTATGCTAGCGAGAATTTGAAAATTTTTCGCTTACCTATGGTTGATGCGTGACATCGTGGCGCACAGAGCTGCGTGCCTACCGGCGAACGGTCCAGGTAGACTCCCAATACCAAGCATATTTGTATCCAAAATACCTCGTATCTTGGGAAGTGAGGTGCCTTTACAATTGTGCAAGCTATAAAACTCTTTCCGGGCTTTATCACCCAAGTCATTGATAAGCACGTCGTGGAGCTGGTCCGGCGTCATAATAGCATCAGGCGAGGATATGAGCGCGATCGGGCAGATAATAAGAATCTTCTCGTTGAGTATGAGCTTCCCGGGAGGAATAGCCTCGCGGGCGAACATACCTTTACCTAAACCTGGAATGTCCTTGATGACAAAAGGCCACTCCGAGCTCGAAGGTGGGGGAAACCCGAACGGCGCATTGAGGAAAGTGTCGCGACTCCAGAGCGCTTCCTTGGTGCCGCCATACAGAAGAGCCGTCGTGATTGGCTCATCAGGCAAGAGTGGGTTGGGTTGGGGAAATCTCGCAACTACCATCATCTTGACCTCGTCTGGAGTAGACCTTAAGTGGTCGATGACTTGGCTTGAAGGATCAGACTTTTGTGCCGGCTTGAAACGGCGGGATCATGGTAATCCGAAGCACTGTTGGTTGTATTGGCCACCAAGCTCGGAATCTCGGGAAAAACGGACGCATCGCATATCCTTAACCCATGCACGCCGTAAACCTTCAACTCATCGTCCACTACGCCAGGAATGGGGCTATCTAAAGAAGCCATTCTGCACGACGAGGAGTAGTGGTACGTCGATTTGGAAACCTCACGAACGAAAGCTTCAATATCCCGGTCGCTATGTGACTCGGGAACTTTGAAATCCCGGTAAGGGTATTTCTGCGCGCGAGCTTCTTCAATCAAGCGGAGAGCAAGACGGACGCCCTTCTTGGCACACTCCATGTCGTCGGGATGATCCAACAAGTTCAGTTGGCAGTGAGGCCTGTCGAATGCTGAACGAGAAACAAGGCGGATCTCCCCTGTCGACTTGGGCTGCAACGTGCAAACCATCAGGGAGAAAAGCCCTTCAGGGAACTGGACCTCCGGAATCGGATCACTCGCTCGTACTGCACATGGCATGATTTCAGTGTCGGGGCGGTTCTCTGGCAGGTTTGGATCCAGATCGTGGGCGCTCGAGGTCGTTACCTCGGCTTTGTCGTTGAGCAGCCGCGATGGCAGAAAGATCCCATAGTTGACGAACGATGAGCCGAACAGGCCCTTGCCCGCAATGATATATTTTAGCTTTTCCCACAATGCAACGATAGGTTTCTTGAGTCTGTGTACCGAATCTTTAATGGGTACGTGCCACATCAATGCAGTGTGAACATGGTCTTTCTAGTTCGCAAAGTCACTAACTGTCAAGTAAAGGGATGATGTAAATAGACCACGTACAAGGTGTCGCCCCACCCCTGAATTGTCGTAAATGACTGGTATATCGAGCTCTTTAAGATGAGATGCAGGTCCTACGCCACTGTCCACATATTAGCCGACCTGGAGTGACAATATCATCAGACCCTTACCTTAACATGAGAAGTTGAGGGCTGGTGATTGCACCACAACAAATAATAACCTCTTTCGTAGCGAGCGCGACGTACGTTTGACCGGCATCTCCGTCTGAACGAGCCCTAAACTCAACACCTTCGGCGCGGGGTGGAGTCCCCGGCGAGTTCGCAAAAACTACCCGAGTAGCTACAGCACCAGTACATATTTTGAGATGGTTTTTGCGTTTATAAGCGATGTCTGCGGGAAGAAAAGCAGAGTAGGTTGAAACGCGTTGCATCTTTTGGTTGATGAAGATGTCGAAAGCAGCACATGATGCGGATGGGACCGTCGCAGAGTTGTAGCTGGAGTGGTAGGGAATACCGATCGACTCCGAAGCTTTCGGAACACTGAACGAGATTAATTTAAAGGAATGGCACAGGTGTAATCTGACTCACTGATTCACACAAGAGAACGGTGAGATAGGAAACGTCTGATTTATCCACGGGCCTAAAGACAATCACAAGTCAGTTTCAAAAACCGAGAGGCTTCCAGCAGCGGGGTGTGAGGAAGATATACACACCATTTGAACCACGAGAGTCATCGTGGGGAAAACTCAAAGAATTCTCAGACTTCTTGAAATAAGGCAGTAAGTCGTCGTAACCCCAGCCGGGATGACCCAAATTACGCCAATGTTCATATTCACCAGGTATTCCACGAGTATATATCATTGAATTGACGCGAGAGCCGCCCCCCAACACTTCTCCTTGGGCTATGTGGACCGAGCGATCGTTGCATCCCGAAACAGGCGCAGATTTATTGATGGCTACCATCGGGCGTGCTGAATGGAAAAGGTCGCTGGAAATGAGAGGGACTTGATACATCCATGTATCTGCAATATCTCCTCGTTCGAGAAGGAGGACACTGAGCCCTGGGTCCTCACTAAGTCGACTGGCCAGAACACAGCCCGCTGTGCCACCTGTCACAGAAGGCTCAAAGAAACGCTACATAGTTCAAAACGGAAGAGAAATAATCACCTCCAACGATAATGTAGTCATACTTGGCCTTGTTCAGTTCTTGCTCGGGAGATTCTACAGGACAACCTGCTTCTGAAGGCAAAATGTTAGGGTAGGAATGAGACCACATCTTGTCGGATACGTTAGCGCTCCATCGTTATATTTGGCGGCTAACGGCGGAGAGCGCATTATTGTGTAAGCTTTTTTATTTAGATTCATGGTGATCGCAAGTTGGCCGCAATAATTTTTTTGCGGAATGTTCACACTATTACAGTAGTTTGTTTGAGTGGGATATCTACCTTGAATGAAAATTTAAATAAAGCGGAGGGAACCAGATACTGCAAAGTCGATCAAGTTGACGAATCATCATTTTGTTTTGAGGGTGCTAACCTTCTAGGGAACGTGCAAGATGTCTATGCCATCTTTATACAAAGAACGTAACCATGTCACCAGTATTCTAAAAATGGTTGCAGTTTGTTTGCGATCCTGGGTGGAAATTTGAAAGCGAGAAGTTTATCTCCAAATGTCCGGGTTATCCTCGCAATACCCGTCTTCAAACCTGGATATAAAATTTCAGCTCGCGCTCTTCTAAGGAGCCGACTCTACTCACCATTGCTGACGTAGTTCAGGATATCACTAGCGATCTCAACTTCAGCACGGATTGCTTCCAATTCCTCCAATTGTTCCGCAGTGTATGTCTCGTCTGGCGACGGCGGTTGGTACTTGGCTTGCACCTCTGTATGGTATGATTCGATGGCCGAAAGGAAAGAGAGCAAGGCCTCAAGAGTTTTGGGAATATCTCGTTGAACAACACCGTATTTGTCCTCCGTCAATGATGCGCAAATCAGATGCGACAAAACTGCAGGGGGCGAGATTAAACGACATAACCAAGTAAAAAAGGGTCCGTGGAACATACCTTCCACAATCGCAACATCCAATTCTGCATGTGGCAGATAACTCTGTGCAATCCTCCCCAACCGCTCCTTATTCCACCATACATCCAACCTTGCAACGTAATCGATGAGCTGCGGCGGTGCGAGGCTCACAAGCACGCTTCGGGCCTTGCTTTTAATCTGCTTCAAAACGTTGTCTGGTAGACTTGCGGCTTGTTCGACGGCCTTTTTCACTTCCTCTTTAGCAGGTACTGGCAAGACAGTTGTCTCCACGGACCGAAACAGCTCGGGGATACGTGCGGCCTCAGCACCAGCATCTAATGCTTGCGCCAGAGGGCCATCAGAGCCGAGGGCCTCAACAACGGTGTGAATCGGCGAGTTTTGTTTGCCTGATTTGAATACTGAAGTGCGGATTAGCTGCGTGGGTGTCCCAACCAAAGCATGCTGCTGGGAGGGCGGTGGTAGCGGGGGCGTTGGGGTGGGTATTGTGTCTTTGCCGCGCCGGAGAAAAAATTGGTAATCCTTGCCAAGGAGCATGAGGCTCTCACGTAGTAGGTGGCTCCAAAGGTTATTGTGGTGTTTTTGGTCATTGAATAAAGACGAACGGCTTTGAGTCGCCGTTGTCGAGCTATCTGATGCTAGAGAATTCAACTCGCTATATGCCCAGTAGCGGAATCCGTTATCAGAGGAGAATATGCCCGAAACAAGGGTAGTATGAGGCTCCGCAGTCAAATTTGACGTGATGACTGGCTTAGAGACTATGAGCTCGAATATTACTAGTAGGAAAAGATGCTGCATACCTGAAATATTACCGAATCAAATACGGTGTTCGAAAACTCCCAAAGTAACAAACTCGTAAAAGCAATGAACCATGCCTTAAGCATAAGAGGGACATGAAAGAGGGGAAGAAATATTGACCACGACCCGCGCAGAAAATGAGCCGTGAGTGGTCGTAGAAGGTTAGAGATGAAAGGCACCCTGAATATAACAGGCAGCAACATGCGAGCCAGACCAAAGGTAACTGAAGCGATTGGGAGAGTCAGCGTTGATAGGATCCCTGCTATTAGTATTGCTTGTATGATGTCGCCATAACGGAACCGATCTTGATTGTTAGAGGACTTTGGTAAAAAAGGTCACTATGCGTCTTTGTGAAGTAGGTAAAGTGGGTGACGACTTACGCGGGCGCTAGTCCGTTCCCAACCAAACACGAATCTATCGAGTGAAACGTTTCTCGCGGTAAATACAGTTGCAGCTGTCACTTGCGAAAGTAGAAGGAATAAAAGGCGTCCATTGAGGTAATAAGGATGTTTCCTGGTAAACGTTATTAAAATGTGGTAATACTCCAACAGACTGAATCACCTAGATTTCACAAAGACGGATAATTCATGCTTCCTATACTCGCTTTTGAAGACGCAAAGAGCGTGCAGCGCAGCTACTGCGACTGCAGATAGTGTATAAACTAGGAAAGAGCGACGGGTTGCGGCTGTTGCTTGCGATGCCTTGACGAGCGCTGAAAGTGAGGTGGCAGAAGTACGGGTCGCTTCAGGCAATTGTTAATTCTCAATAAAGATGAATTTCGACAGCTACACATACGTGTCAAATAGACTTTCCGCAGAACTGCAGCAGGGAGTGCAGTGCTGCTCCAGCCGACTATAGCCACCAGTATTGTGAATGGTCGGAAGGGTACTAGGATGGTCCTCACAAATCCCAGCTTCTCCCCCAGGCCCCATGCAACCCACAAAGATGCTAAAACCCATGATACTAGTGCTGAGTGTAGGAAGACCTTGTAGATGAGACGAAATCGTAGGATAGACTTGACAACGGGTTCATACGTTGCGTTCGGAGGAAGAGTTATTGGAGTAGCTCGTGTTGATAGCGTAGACGGGATCGCTTTTACTGGTGTCCTTGACAGTGAACCAGACATGTTGGCTCCGACGCTGTCGTGAACAAAACGCGTAGTGTCACGGTGGTCACACTCGGGCATGCGTTACCTAATACACTAACACTTAAGGTAACCCTAACTCATCCGCGGAGTACGATTTTTCACAACTACATCTAGATATTTTACTCTGCGAACCCAGATATAATCAAAAATAGACTCAAGTACTCCCGTTGCGAGCCATTCAATATTAATCGACTGCTCATAGTGGACTGCAACGAAACGATATGAGTGACATCCAAGTCTTGCATTGGACTATTAGCGTATTATACAGCATTATTGCAAAGAGGTGGTCTCGAAATTTTATTGTAAGGAGAGTGAGTAGAAGTCACGTCAATCGCCGTGACTTGTGCTGCACTTGTGATCTCACCTCATTGAATGGAACTCTTAGTCTCTCTGCTCTGCGAAGCTATTAACATACCAATA
>JABCKM010000037.1:13431-29616 GCA_018221805.1 Rugosomyces carneus
AACAGTATAAACTTTTACTAACCTGCCGAGGCAGCAAAGCTCAAAAAGTACTTGATTTATTCCAGAAGGTATGTATACCATTCATATGCTCCTCTCGAGACCTTATTGTGCAAGCTCCTTGTAAGCTGTTAGACACTCCGGGACTTGATGCAAGCTTCAGACGTAATCTCATCGTGGCTACGCAAAGGCTCTCTAAATCATCTGGGCTATACCCCTCCTGCTATGATCTCAAAGATGTCAGCTACGCAGGTGATCCCGTGGCGGCTGGGAGCTTTGGCGATATATATCAGGGAAGTTTCCGTGGCCAATCAGTATGCGTTAAAGCGATTCGATTATACCAATCATCCCGCGTGGAAGACTTTTTGAAGGTGCTACTCGGTTGTACTCCCAGCTCAATAAGTACTCATGTATCGATCCTTTAGAAATACGCCAAGGAAGCACTTCTTTGGGGACAGCTCATACATCCTAATATTTGTCCCATATATGGCTTATATCGACGTGGGGCTGGACTGTGTCTCGTGTCTCCCTGGATGGATAATGGGAATCTCAGTGAATATCTGGAACGGTTGCCACAGGGTGACCGCCGTTTATTAGTGAGCAGTTGTGGTCCTAGCCTCCACAATATATGATGATGATGATTGCTATTTAGGCATGTGATGCTGCTCGAGGTCTGCTATACTTGCATGAGAATGGCATAATCCATGGCGACCTCAAAGGAGTATGATTCGACATACATAGATATACCCTTAATTGGCTGACCAACACGTTAGGCAAACATACTCGTATCGGCCTCTGGGAGGGCTCGCCTCACTGATTTTGGTTTGTCAGCTGTGTCGGATGCCAACATTTTAGCTTGGACATCTAATTCGTCTGCGGAGTCTAAGGGAGGCTCAGTCCGGTGGCAGGCTCCGGAGCTGTTTAGCTTTGAAGAGGACGAAGTCGTGGTTAATACCACAGCCAGTGACGTCTATGCTCTGTCTTCCGTCCTTTATGAGGTAAGACCCTATAAATTCCATGTGTCTACTTGGTATTCATTTCACAAGGCATTCGCGGGAGTAGTCCCATTTGCTCATCTTACGCTCGACCCTGCAGTCATGTACCAAATCAAAATTGGTATTAGGCCTTCGCCGCCCCCCAAGGACTCTCTTTCGTGGAGTTCTTGGGGCTTAACAGAGGACATCTGGTCCATGATGACGGAATGCTGGAATGCAAATCCCTCCTCTCGTCCTTCTATCAATCAGATTATCGTTTCTCTCTCTCGGGGACTAGAGCGGGATCAGAGACCCGCTGATGCAACTAATACGCTTTCCTCCGCTTGGTTCCGCCAGGAGATGGGTACGCAGCAGGAGAGCGACATTGTATCCGTTGACATGTTCGAAGATCTGGTAGAGTTTAGTTCTATGCCATAGAGCAACATGTCCACCGCTGATCAGCACCCTGCCTGGCGCAAGGTGTCTAACGCATGTGAACCACTGGCATAGGGACAAGCATAGCCCTGGGGGAGTCTCTATTCCACTATACAGGAGCTCATGTTGAGTGGCTAGAAATAGTCGAGATGCTCGCGTGAGGTTGAGAACTGTAATCAGTTATTCTTAGTCATGGGCAGAAGTCTAATAAGGTAGGGACCGTAGGGTGTACATCACAGATGTAAAGTTGCTCCAGGACGTACCGATATCCGAAATGACCAGGGAAAATCAATGTGACGAACTGCCAATGTTGTGATAGGATTGTCCTGGTTGTTGCCGTGTGAGTATCTCCAGAGTGCCTAGTGGTAGAGTATCGCATCTAGCGTTGAGCTACTTCACTTGGTTGCTAGACCTCTAGACAGTTATGCAGCGTTAACGGCTGTTGTTTCGAAACCAGAATGGCAAATATTTTGTTGAGAAATTGCATCTTCCATAAGTATACTGTCGTTACTCGTAAATAACTGAAAGGCTGGAAGGGCTCAGTTAGTTAACATGGTAGTTGGGCTTAGCCGCTTGCGAGAAACTAGCGAGACGCGTCCGTGTCACGTGAGTATTTAACAACCTGTCATCCGGCATCCATCTCGCGCTTCACCTTTATGGAGAACGCGACTAAGACCTACTCCAGCATCCACCTCAGAGAACGAGACAAAATCCTTGAGGAGAAACATCAGAAGCAGTTAGTTGCTTTAGAAGGAAAGCTAGCTCGCCTGAAGCGTGCCAATGATGACACACTGAAGCAGCTTTTCGATGCTCAAACACGCGGAAATCGTCTCGCAGAGTCTCTTGGATTTCACGACATATTTGAGGCTCAGGTTGCCATTGATACTGCCGACTACCAAACGCCTTACAAAGAGTGTTTCGAGCGTATTGACAAGCTACAACAAGAGGTTTTGATATCACAGGACGAGAACGAAAGCCTTCGTTCGCTTATTTCTTCGCTGGAAGAGGGTCAGAGACAGTCAAAGGAACATGAGGTCACAGAAAGTAGAGAGGCTGGTTGTCAGTGAGTTTTCGAAACGGCCAGGTTTTGGGATTACTTTCTTAATCATGGTCAGGACGACACCAGCGTCGTGTCACCTTGAACAAGAACTCTGGGAGCTTCAAGAGCGGTATGACGCTCTTCTTCAAGCTAAGGAAAGTGCTGCTGCTCGCTATGAAGCTGATTATGCGAAGTGGCGAGGCTTCAAACAATGGCTTTTTGAGGAAGAAGCACACCTTGAGAAACACGGGAACGGTTCGAAAGCCAAAAAGGACAAAGGAAAGCATCAAGTAGTGAGCGTGATGCGGAAAAAGAGGAAGATGATGGAAATTGGGCCCAATTTGGACCGGGAAAATCGTAGTAAGTGACTGTCTTTATTTCCGACCACTGCTTGCAAATATGATACACAGCTAATACACCAAAATCGGACCCTCGACCACCATCGCTGGGGGGTATTGCCAATATGGACGACGACAAAGAGAATCTCACTCCGACTCCGATTGCAGCTCATCGGTCGGCGACAACCTTCACGCCTTCTCTGAAAGCGCAAAATCCCCTTACCACACTACCATCTTCTCTCGTCATACCCTCTACGAGTTCGACAAGCTTTCAAACTGCGGCCACGCTGAACAACCCGTCCCCAGTCAGACCTACGAAAGGCCCCTCATCCTCACCTTCCCTCTTTATCGACCATTCATCAAATGCAAAGAATCAACCTCTTAAGCCTTTAAAAAGCCTCAACCAGGTACCAAAGGAAGATATTAGGTTCGTAATTGCCGCAAGTTTAGTAGCACTCTCAAGGACTTTCAATTTAGTCCTCAGAAAAGTCGCGACAATCAAATCCCGGAAGCTATTATTAACTTATGCTCATCTGAGACGGAAGAAGATACACAAGGTTGGCATAGTCATGTCGTATCCATTGGTCTCTAACGTAACTCGTAGACCACAATAATCCACTTTTCGATCATTCCGAATCTCCTTCCTCGCCTATTTTGGATACTGCTTTGGCGTCTTCACAGACTGAGCCAGACTCTCAGAGTCAATTTGGTACTTCAATTTCACATGACATTGTAGTGCTCACTTCTGATGTCTTTGCTCAGACTTCCCTTTCCCCGATCCTACTCCTTGTCCACCAAGACCAATGACTAGGACCCTACTTGCTCCCGTTCGCAAAATAATCTCTCGAGATCCTGACACCCTACAACCAACCAAGGTTCTCCGACTCGACAACGAAGTGCCTACGCCTGCTGCAAGTTTCTCAACCGCAAAACCTAGACCGACGGCTTCAAGACTGGAGCCTCTCGTAGACAGAAAATGTTTGACGACGCCCCTTTCTGCTGTCACGAGGATCTAGTAACCATGTCGCGAGAAAGGCTTGTTGAAGTTGCAACCGTGCTCAACGCCAAGCTCCCCTCCGCGTTGGCAATCGATGTTAGCACCTCCCTTCCAACTTCCCACATTCGACAAACTATCGAACTGATTGTCGGATTACGAGGCGACGTTCCTAGAGCGCCGAAAGCGCTCCGCGTGATGACGGATTCTGAGTGCAACAGACGCTTACCCGCGGAATTCGATACGCAGATCGAGATGTGCAAGACCCCCCAGACTAGTCCCCTGGCTAATCGTAGCCGAAACCAAGTGCAACTCAGCTCTCTCATCAGCTCACCCCTTGCGCGACTTGAAGAAGAAAACGAGTCTAGTATGGAGGTAGACAGACCCTCCAAGAAGCGGAAACTCTTGTCTAGTCAGATGAGTAGCGAAAAAGACTCTGTCAGCCCCATT
The DNA here is from genome assembly GCA_018221805.1 of Rugosomyces carneus. Taxonomy (NCBI): domain Eukaryota; kingdom Fungi; phylum Basidiomycota; class Agaricomycetes; order Agaricales; family Tricholomataceae; genus Rugosomyces; species Rugosomyces carneus. The sequence continues at coordinate 17,659 of JABCKM010000037.1, forward strand.
TCCCAGTCGTCGACTATCCTTCCCTGCCTTCGGCGCGTCCAATCCCATTCGTTGCCCCAAACCACCTCTCCGCCCTCGGTGGGCATGCTTAGATCCCAAAGCCACAACCTTGGAAGGTCAACGGTTGTCGACACGGCATTCGCGGGTGAAAATCACGCAAGACTACGCTACAAAGCCAGGCAGGATAGCGGAGCCCGACAGCAGAGTTTGATCCCCAAGCCGATCGGTGTCCCCAGGAGGTCGGAGCGTCTTAGACCCGCTACCGCCCGCCACCAAACGTTCTCCTCGCTGATTAGCTGCCAGGAAGACGTTGGCGCCTCTCGTTTATCAACCGCTGCAGGCGATCAGAGAGTTCCTACGAGCATTGCAGTCAAGAGGAAAAGGGGTATGGAGAAGTCTGAAACTGAACAGCAGATGACATCTGGGTTCGGAAGGATGAACATGACGGGCGCGGTGGAGTCGTCCGATATGGACGCGCGCTGCCCGACATTTCTTGTATGAGACTGAAGCGTTTGTATAGTAGTAAGCGTATGTTTCCTAGGTATCAATTTTTTTACACGAATTCGGGCACAAGGCACACGAACATTTTGCGTTATAGTAAGTAGTTAGGCACAGATGATTGCTATCAGGGTCGGAATGCACAACAAACGACGTGACCAGGTACATAATCATCTGTGACCGCCTTCTGGTCCTGCTCATGTTTTTATCTTTCTAAGGGGCCTTCTTCGTACCTTTTTGTGCTATAACCTATTCCACAGCGTGCGTACGCCAAATTTATGGATCGTGTAGAATACTGATGCATACCCTTCAGCAAAAGAGGTCTAGCGTCATATACTAAACATGCGTTATTTGCAATATCTGTCCTTAGTTTTATCGCTATCTGCGTATACGGTGCAGTCATCTGGCTTGGTACCTATCTAAGAATTCAGGCGTACCTAGCAAAACCTAGGACACTTAGCGTGCCTGGACACCGCACCAACGCACGCTTGATTTTATCATAGATTGGATTTGGTTACCTTTGGTTTGCCACTTATTCGGTGGACTTTTCTTCTAATAGTTGAATTGGTACACCTAGCCTTTCCTGACGGATGCCGTGCTGATATGGAAGGGTGCGATCGTATTTCCCAAGCAGAAATGGGGGTACATGTTGGCCTTGTTGTTTTGTGTCTCAGGAATGGGTATGTTGACAAAATTCCTGTACGCGCATTCATTGGCTTAAATATTTAGGAATTATGTTTGTCAAGCAGTCACTTACCGCCCACGACGAGACTATCAACCTGAGAGTTGGATCCGTGCCCAACATTTTGGACGCATTAGCCGTCACATTCTCTTTCGTAGCAAATTTGATCGCTACGAGTTTAATAGCCTACGGTGTATGGTAATATATTTTTCCTGATCACTTGATTCATACTAGATCTTCTTTCAGGTCGTATAGAAACTTTTTGATCATAGAGTTGAGCCTGGAACATGGGCGACATTTTCGCCTTTACGGAGTTCTCTGCATCCTTCTGGAGTCTGGATCCGTTTATTGTGTGTTACAAGTTTGTTACAACTTATGGGTCTGTTAGCGATGCGAAGCTGACTGACATTTACATAGGGGATCCTCGTAGCTAACAACCTTCTGCCTCAACCATTACTCTATAGTAAAAGGGATGTTTTGACATCCATTTATAATGGTATATATATTGTGGTCACGGTGAGTGGAGCATCACCATGTTTTGGAAGAACAATACATCATTTCAAACTTCTAGGCAATATATCCAACCACTGTAGCATTCATGATCAAGCACAAAAGCGGCTTCGTTGCAATGTAATCTCTCTGTCTTACGTGGTAGTTGACTCGCAGCCAGCATTATTGTAATTTTATCGGACAGCCTATACTGTAGATCAAGTCGCATTATGCATCTCCTAAGTAGTCCTCCCGCTCGTATCAAAGACTCAAGAGACGGAGGTTCCAAGAGGCTACAGTCGTCATACCATGCCAAAGCAATTAATGGGGAAGTCGGAGCAGAGTTGCCGACCTAGGGAAATGTATCAACGTCGTCCTACGAACCCATTGTAAGGGCGTGTATACAATATCTCGAATCTTGAGCGCTCCACAGTCGATGAGGCGTAATATAAAAACCGTAAGTTTTTTGACCGCACATTGAGATGCACTGTGATTCCATTGGTGTTGGTTTTTTCCACTATTGGATGGCAGATTTGTCACTTTTTACCAATAGACAACAGTTTGGAGCTCAGGAAAAATATCGCTAAAAATTACTGCTGGTAGTTTCTGTTGGCTGGTAGTTCCATCACGAAAAAGATACAACTGCACTGGTGTCCCCAGCACCAAACGCAACAAATGCGAAGGCATCAATGTTGAAATTCTAAGAAGAACATCGACTATACGTTTCGGTAAACAGTTCATGAAGGTCATCCAGGCTATGATTGCCCCTTGAGAAACACTGCTTGTACAAAATTGTTGGCTAGAATCACATCAAGCGAAGAACTCTATGACACGTGTGTCATTGGGCGGTTATCGCAATAGAAACGTAACAATGCTCCTGCTGAAGGAGAGGCGGGCCATAGCTGAGTACTTGAGTCATAGAGCACAGTCACATACGTGCAAATCCCGATAGATCCATCATTCTAAGGGGCATATCATTTTCGATGAAAGGTGTCGTATATTGGTGCACATAGTTCCGGCTGCCCCCAAAGGAAAAAACTTAACAAAGTGCGATAGTAGCAATAGACCACTGTGACTCATATATAGTGGTAGCTACGAGTGACAGGAGTTTTCTCGCTGCAGGCGGCTACCACATTTATATGGGGGGCTGCTGTTATACCGCGCTCTCTGGACAACAGTTAGCAGAGACCTGTCGCGTTTTGAGCAGTCAACATCGAGTTGGCATTAAGAATCAAATTGATGAGCGTCTGATGGACGCACCCGAGGTAAGCTGCTATCTCTAGGTCCCATATGCATAATAAACTCTAGTAGGTGAATCTCTCCGACATCGTCCCGTCCTAAAATACGCATAAGGAAGATCTACTGCTATGATAAGCAGAATAGGGTGTCTTGCAGCACAAATCATGGTTTCAGCGATGAATATCGATGAATCCGCGCTTGACAAAGAGTGATGGTAGGATATAGAAAAAAGTTGAGACTCCGAATCAATATGGCTCCATCTGCCTCACCAGTATTGTCCAACGTTACGTTGGGCTTCAAAGCTCGATCACTGATGAATACTGACATGTACTGACACTCTATACATGTTGACAAAGCTGCTCAAATCAACGCGGGTGAGCATAAAAGCTTGAGATTGTCTGTACAAACTGACCAGGTCACGCACATGACACCAGAAGAACGGGACGTCCTCGAACGCTTGGGAAAGAGGATCATCCGTGACCTCAGCACTGTAATCGCTGTGACGTTACTATATGGTAGGGATACTCACCTGCGATATCCCGAGGCCTAACGATCTTCTCTCGTGCTCTTCAGGAACCTTTGTCGTACCTTTTTGCATCACTACATTCTTCGCGGTGTATGTGCTCATTGGTTGCTCGAAACAAAAATGTTCTAACACAAAGTGTTAGCAAACAGGGACTAATGACGCGTTCCAAATATATCATACTCGCGATTTCTGTCGTGAGTTTCATCGCCACTTGCATATACGGTTCCGTCGTCTGGGTCGGTACATATCTGAGAATCCATACTTATGTCGACAAACCTGGGACCCTATTAAACAACGAGATTGCCTGGACGCCGCGCCAGCATGCTCTGAACTTCATCCTCGATTGGGTCTGGTTACCCCTGGTAGGTCGAACTAGCTCATTATTCTAGCTTACCAGAACGTTTGATGTATCGTGATTTAGCCGTTTCTGACCGACGTAGTGATGATATGGAGGGGTGCAATGGTATTTCCCAAACAACGATGGGGATATGTGTTTGCTTTCTTTCTATGTATGGTGGGAATAGGTATAATACATCCACGATCCACTCGTACCCACACTGACATCTCTAGGTGTGATGCTCGTCAAGCAGTCACTCGCTGCCCGTGACGAGACTTTGCGTGTAGGAAAGGTTCCAAACATTTTAGACGCAATATCTGTCACTCTCTCATTTGTAGCAAACCTGATTGCTACCGGTTTGATTGCTTACGGAGTATGGTATGGGAATAGGTCTCTCCGTTGGTCGAATCGTGCTAATCTCTCTCTTAGGTCATATAGAAAATTTCTCATTACACAGCTGAACCTTGAAGAACGACGACTGCCTCGCATCTACAAGGTTCTGCGCATGCTCCTTGAATCTGGATTGGCCTACTGTGTGCTACAGGTGTGTTACAACTCATGTGAATAAAACGCAACCTGACTTATCTTTAGGCATTACTCGTGGTCAATAATTTTCTCCCAAATCCTGTCATTTACAGCAAGTGGGATGTGTTGACAGCCATTTTTAATGGCACTTACATCGTCCTCACGGCGAGTAATCACCTCTTTTGATGCACTGACTACTTACTTGCCACTCTGTTGACTCAATTTAGGCGATATATCCGACCATCGTAGCGCTCATGATGAAACACAGAGGCACCTTTGTTGAAACATATTCTCACCATTCTTTGCGACGTACCTCTGTCGCCCCTGTGGTTTAGTTTGCTATTGATCCACAAAATTTCAGGCTGTTACTGTAGCCTTTGCGCCTTGGAGCAACAGTTTGCAGTCGTGTGGGGCAACAAAAAACAGCCTTTGGACGCAATATGAAACTCGGAGTAGGACCGACGTGGGAACATAGAAAAACAAAATGAAACTGCGGGGCCTAAGTTTAGCTATCAGCATTCCAGCTCACCATGACCGCCTATCAGTGTATCTATCCGTTGTTGGGTCCATATTGCTATCAGGTGAATCAGCCTGCAGATGGTTTAGTATAATCACAATCTAGTTTGCAGCAACATTCACTACAAATGTTCTCCGGCGTGGTCCTTTTATTACATCCTAGCACACTTATCATTGATCACGGATCGCATACGCCTGCGAAACGCTTGATCAACATTCGGGTCGGGCCGTCCTCGCGTCATCGGTCGCCGACGAAAGGTGTATCTATATTTTGCACAAGGAAAATGTATAGTGAGGGTCTGCAGTTCATAGACATCTATCGATAAGTAAACCGGACATCTTGCGTGCAAAATGTGCGGTAAGCTGAGCTATTACAGCAGCATCGGTCACTCCTTCTAAATTTAAGGATCGATCACCGGGCCACCTCCTAGCCGAGCGATGACTCGGAATTTCGGAAAATGACCCTCCCTCAAATTTGGGCGGTCCCTTTTTCTTATGGTAGTTCAATGCAACCCACAGCATTTCTGTAGTAGAGATCCATATCCTCCCGATCCAGCAAATTCCACTCGTCCCAGTACTAGAGTGAGCAGGGTGGACTCCCCAAGCATCAAGTATCACTCTAGATCGTGTTGGCTAGTTGATCGGGCCTTCTTTGCACTGGCCGCGTACGCCTCCGAAACGTTTAACGGATTATCGATCATGCCTTGGGACTCGGATGGCTATTTAATCGAGAAAATCCGGCGAGGCTTTTTGAACCCGTCCTACTAATGACCCCAGTGGAGCGAGCCCTGCTCAAAGACTTTGGAAAGGCCATTCTTTCCAGCTTCATCTCTGTTGCGCCTATCGTGCTACTCCACGGTGTGTATTATTTAGGCTTTGTATTGCATAACCGAGCTGACTATTACCTATCATTCTAAGTAATCTTCGCTATACCCTTCTGCTATTCCATTTATCTCGCAGCGTGCGTCTGTGCGACACACCCAGACGCACTACTCTAATTCCTGAATCTCATCAGAGCAGGACGGCCATCCCATCGCAAGTACAAATTTCTCGCGGTATCCATTCTGAGTTACACTGCTTCCTGCCTATATGGTATAGTGAGCTTGTTGGCTATCTATCTAAACCTTTCAGCATTTGCCAACAACCCCTATACGCTTTTTTTGAATGGAGGCGTGAGCTGGAAACACAAATTCAGATCACTGAATACCATACTTGAATGGATCTGGATACCACTAGTAAGTATAAGTTGTGGTCTCAACTCTCGAATTTTACTGACTTATAACTTCAGCCATTCTTGACCGTTACGACTATGATATGGAGGGGAGTGACTCTGTTTCCTCAACAGGAATTTGGATATAAATGGGCCTTTTACCTATGTGTAATTGGAATGAGTGCGTTTCTAACCTGCTTAAACCTGTATATGAACACTTTTCTCCGATCCCTTAGTCGCGACGCTTGTCGATCGATCGCTCGCTATCTGTGGTCACCCTACGATAGCAGGATCTGTGCCCTTATTACGCGGAATAAGCGTACTTATATCTTTCGCAGCAAATCTGGTCACTACAGGCTTAATCACCTACGGTGTATGGTATTACAACTCACTTTATGGATCATGATCTACACTGATATTCCTTATTCCAGGGCACACAAAAACTTTATCGTAGGACAGTTGCGTTTAGACCATCGAAATTTCCGTGTTTATAAGGTCTTGCATGTCCTCGTCAAGTCTGGATTGGTCTATTGTCTATTGCAGGTGTGTTAACATATCATTATTCAGGTCATAACAAAATGGAAGCTTGGGGTGTTTTAGTCATTCGCCGTAGCCGTTGACTTTCTGCCTCTTCGAGTCCGGTCCGACAGTTGGTGGGGATTGATGACATCCGCCTACCATGGTATATTCATTATGATAACTGTAAGCAAAAGTCATTGTGTCGTACGGCTCACTGATTTAGCCCAGGCGGTATACCCGAGTTTCGTGGGGCTGATGGTCAAGTATCAAAGCAATATTGTAGAAACATATTCATACCACTGGCAGGGTGATTATTCTGCGCATATTGACTAGTTCGCGACATTCACTGCCGTTCTTGCGGTCTTCCATGCTGATCACCAAGTCCTTAATTTCCATGCCGCTGGAAACCTCCAATTAGTTTGCATATGATAGGAGTACATTAACAGCCATGTAGGCACTGGTAATAACTTGATAAAAACAAAACTAATCCTCAATCCGAGCGATGAGACAGTCAAGTTTGGATATGGCTAAAAGAGAATGACGCAGACCAGTTGAGTATCGGCTACGTACGCTGACGAGCAAATGCCAGATTGGCAATCAAAGAGGGCGAGCTGCAAATAATATTCCAACCAGCGAATAGAGCGTAGAACTAGCTGAGGGTAAAAGGGTGGACAAGAAAAATAAGCAGAGAGGTTTGCACCGAAGGTTTATGAAGTGAGGGGGTTCCACGAATATGACGGAAATCTGATATGATAGATCCTTGATAATCGCTCTAGAATAGCAACTCCATCAGCATTCGGACTCGAAGCTATGAATGGCTATGGCTTCCCCGAGGAGACGAACTGAGGATGAGCAAACTTAATCAATACTCCCGTGGGTTCAAGGCTGTGCAGCCATTACAGCCAAACCAAAGTCGAACGCTCTTTAGCAAGCATTTATCATCCCAAACCAAACTTTGACTACCAATCTGGTGTTCTGTGCATGCTGTGCAAGAGAAACTCGTAAATGGCCGTTTATAAACAAGTGTTGACCAAGTTTGGCTAGTGAAAAGTTCTCAACAATCAGATTACTTAGACGATCCGGTCTCTTCTGGTACGATGGACACAAGATTTATCTCCTCCCGAGGACGAACCTAGACTGATATGATTATCATCAAATAGCTGTATAGTATCATACGAGAAAAGGTCAAATTGATGTCACACTTTTGTTTCATTTGTTTTATTGAGTTTTAAATTAGTTACGCAGGACCAATGAGGAAGAATCGGTCCGGCACGCCGCCACTTCACCCTTACGCTGTCTGATGGCAGGCACTCTCATCTTACGCATCGCGCCCCCGTGCAGACCCTAACTATTTGCTGCTTGAACGAGTCATATTGGGCGGCTCCATCCGGCGAAGGCTCTTCGGGCGTTGGAAGGGAGTCGACCTCTTTCTATCTCGCTTCGACGTAACTCTCTCCCTCGTAAACTCATTCGTTGGGTTGTTGCTTTGAAGTGTAAGGTGCATTCAAGACGAGCAAGTACTGTCTACAGTGTATCAAATTCAGCTCTTGCTAGGCCTCGGAAGCCACCTCATACTAAATATATCACTTCCTGCTTTTCCTACACCGGTTGGCCATAGAGCTGGGTCAGCACGCTAGCTTTGTGGTTGCGACTACTGTCCTTCAAGGTTGGCGAGGAGGTCCTGAGCGGCTGTGGTGTAAACGAGATGTTGCATTGGCAGAATGAGGAGACGACCGGGCCTGGTTTGGTGTGCGGGTGTGATAAAGAGCTGGAAGCTCAGCAATGAAAGAAATGGAGGAAAGACTTCCAAAACTTGGAAGAGACCTAAAAGTAGCAGATCCATCAACACTGTCGACACTGTCAATACTGTCCATAGCTGGAACCACTGGAACAAGGGGAATCTTGAGCGATGCTTCTTCACTAGAGGGAAGGTGTGGATGGTATGCGCCATCTGTACTACGGGGCGGGTGTGTATAGTGTACGCCATTGATCGTCACTCTAGAAGCGGCACTGACAACATACACATTTGAGTTGCTCCACATTCTTCGAGCCTGAGGGCGTTCGTGGAAGCCGATCTCGGCAGCCCGACTTTTGAGATCATCATAAAGGAGTTTTCTTTGGCCTGCAAATCGCTCTCGATACTCTTTCAGATGGTGGTGGCGATCCTCATAATTTCTGAAATTTCGGTTTCTTTCTTTGATGAAATTTCGACGTCTCTGTGCCGCATCTGTTTCATGATCTGTTGCTCTATACGAATTTTGGTAATCCACTAAACGCTGACGTGCGGATCGTATTTCTGCGTGTATAGTCTCGGCTGTTCGTTGATATCGTTCTTGTTCTTCGAGTATATAGCGGTGTGCTTGTAATAGTTCGACATATATAGCTCGTTCGTGGGGAGTGAGTGGATCATTGGCCGCACTCTCATCCTCAGAGTCACTTCCAACATTGCTTGTCGATTGCTCGGTTCTCCACTGCTCGGTTTCCGAGTCCAGGTATTCCCAGTCCGATGGAGTGGGACTTCTGGCAGGAAAACTCCTACGGGCAATCCCGGAATCAACTGCTGGCAGCGGGGACGCCCGGGCACGAAGGTCCTGAATTGCTCGCTCTGATTTTGCACCCGCATCCTTGGCTCTTCTGGGCTTCCCCTCTGAGCTTCTCTTTGAAATGGTACTCACTATCACAGAGTTGATATGGGACTGAGTCAAGGTTGAAGTAGAATAAGGAGCGCTACCGCTATAATTGGAGGCTACTGGCGCTGCAGCGACGAGAGCGCTGATGCTGATACATGCGAAGATATGGAGAGAGTATTTCATGATTTGTTGAATGAGGATAGTTTAGCTGACAATTGGGTCTTTTAGGATCGTCAAGTAATTAAAGGTGGAATGGTCTCCCACTAGATGAATAAATGTTGGGACGCGATGAGGGTAGCGAGTGATGAAAGCCTCATATACCTTTAAGATGGAGTCAAGTTTGGATATGGCTAAGAGACAAATGACGCGAACCTATATTCAGACCAGCTGAGTAGTGGCTAAGTACGTCGATGAGCAAGCAATAAATTGGCAGGCAAGCAAAGAGGGCGAGTGGCAAATAATATTCGAACCAGCGAATAGAGCGCAGAACCAGCTGAGGAAAAAGGGCGAACAAGAAAAATCAGCAGAGAGGTTTGTACCGAAGGTTTATGAAGTGAGGGGGCTCCACGAATGTCATGGAAATCTGATATGATAGATCCTTGATAACCGCTCTAGGATAGCAACTCATTCAGACTCGAGGCTATGAATGGCTGTGGCTTCCCCGAGGAGACGAACTGTAATACTCCCGTGACGGAGTCCCGTCGGTTCAAGGCGACAGATCTACAATTCTTATCACAGTCGAACGCTCCTTATTAGGCCCGCGCAACCACCACGGTACAGCGTATCATCCCAAACCTGACCTATTTCAATTTCGACTACCACTGTGGTGGTCTGTGAACGCCGTGCGAAAGAAAGCCGTAAACGACCGTTTACAAACAACTCAGCGACGTTGTCCACGTTTGACTAATGAGAGATTGTGAGCAATCAGATTGCGGAATGCTCCCGGTAAGATGGATTTGAGGGTTAATTCCAATTATACTATATACGGCGAATGTTAAAAGTGTACATCTCGAGGATATTGAATGGCATCATCTAAATCATGGTTACTTTCTGCGGCCAGGATATGGAGTGGTATATACTACCTTTTCATGACACCAATACTGATTGGCATGGCTAAAACTCTTCCTTTCTTGAGATACGGTCCGGAGGTACGTTTAGGACACCCAATGATTAAAGATAAGTCAAGTGATAGTTGGAGAGGATTGGTGACATCCGTGTATCCCATGTCGCTCGTACGCGTGCATCGTACATAATATAGACTACCCCAAACTACCTTTTGCAATAACCTACTTGACCGTCAACGATATGCCCATGTTTATGAGGTTTTCTTTTTTTTTTCTTTTCATTCTCGTCAAGTCTGGGTATTACGCTGCAGGTGTCTTGCAGAGGCTTGAGTTTGGAATGTAACGATACCGCTAGTACTACTTTGAATGTTAAACGTACTAGCCCTCAAATTTTCATCTCCCTGTCACCATGGTCAAGCATGAGAGAGGTTTTGTAGAGGCATATTCGATGATACGCTATTCATATAGAGATATTCATTTCAATTAGTTTCGATATAGTACAGTACATTTGAATGACCTTGACATTAAAAAATAACCGTATGATAAAACCCTAAGATGCCAGCCCCCCCATCCACATCTCAATAGTCCGCCGATAGATAATCCGTATACCCCACACCAAGCTCACTCCCACCACCATAAATATGTTTAACATCCGTCTCATTATCCAACGCCTTCCCATACCTCACCCGTTTCGCAAGATCCGGATGCGCAATCCACGAAAACCCAATCGCCGCTGCGTCGATCCACCCTGCAGCGATGAGTTGAGTGGCCTCTGCAGGGGTGACGTTGCCATTGAGGAATACTTTTGCGTTTTTGATTGTGTTGCGGTAGGATTTGAGGACGTCGTGCTGGGTAGCGCGTTTCTTGCCTAGATTCAATATCATAAGTTGGTGGTTTGGGGAGAATAACGGAGGATCGTACCGTCGTATTCCTCGTCCGTGCTAGGCATGTAGCGGACAAGGGTGATATAAGCCAAGCCAAGCTTATCAGCCTCGCTAAGGAAGTATGTAAACGTGTCGAGGGTATCTTGGAGAGGCATCCTACAGAAACAAACGAAAATATATCAACATCCGCACAGGAGATGAAGAAAGGAAAATCAGGTACTAACCCCATATCGTTGTACCCACCCGCAGGACTGACTTTAAGAGCCACATTCTCGCCAAATACCTCGATCATCGCTTTCAAAACCTCGAGGCCGAACCGCGCCCGGTTACTACTACTACCGCCCCATTTGTCTGTGCGTTTGTTGGACGTGCTATCGAGGAATTGATGGATAATGTAACCATTCGCGCCGTGCACTGGTAAGAAAAACACATATGAGTTACAGGGTTTCCAAACCCTCTGTGAGGAAGGGCTACTTACATTCGACACCGTCAAACCCGGCTTTTTTTGCGTTGATTGCGGCTTGCTTGAACAAGCTGATGATGACCCAAGGATCTTCAATGGCTGTGGGCTAGAAGAATGTGTAGATTTAGGTATTGTTCGGGGGGGCAAAATGATGACGTATAAGCCGCACGTACCGTAACATACCCAGGCGTACCTGGTAGGTGGCGGAACTTTCCTCCTCGAGCAGAGATCGCGGATGGAGCATATATAGGCTGTTGAAGATGATGGTGTTGGCTCCCAAACTAGTAGGAATAGGACGAAAATGAGCTTACAGTGCCGGCTAGTATCTGCTCAGGCGCGTCGGGGTGAGAGACACGACCCACTATGGAATGAAAAC
>JABCKM010000038.1:0-13641 GCA_018221805.1 Rugosomyces carneus
TGGAGAGGAAGAGCTTGAAGTTAGCGAGAATGGCGAACGTGGTTAGGTGACCGTTTTGCACTGATAGAGGCACTACGCGTGTGTGTCGTCGCGTGAAGGAAAAGAGTCATCAGAAATTTTCAAGCGAACGTGAAGAATCCCATGAAGTTAAATTGTGTTTCAACGATTTAGGTATCGTGATAAATCAACAGAAATCGATGGCGTCAATAGAAATCGTACATAATTGTTCTAAATGAACGCACTTCCCACTGGGAGCGCTCAGGAATGACACCTTTATCAGGTGAATCTCATCATGATATTCGTCGGGACGAGTGACAGTTAAAATGGTCATCTCGGGTGTACAGCCATTCCGATTTGCTTTGTCAGCACCATATCGTCTTCGCCACCATGTATGGTCTGCGGCGACTCTGCGCTTCAGCGCTCGAAACAATGTACAGGCAACATGCCCTAGATATGGTATTGCATTGCCCACGAGCACAAAGTAAACCAGCGCTGGATGGTAATTGTTTGCGTATCTTCGCAACAAGCAAACCGGCACTAACGACAGGTGATTAAATGACAGGTGGATACACATGCATTCAATACCTTTACATGATCATTTACTGGATTTGACAGCTTCCTTCTCGGGCTCGCCTTGCTGCCAGTTCTTAAGGCCTAATGCTACAAGCTACCATCATTAATTCCCTCCCCCCTCCCCACCTACGACCACGGCGCCTGTGGCCAGCTCCAGGCTTTGAGCTGGAGATGCGGAGCGATGCATTTCTTACTGTTATCCTCGCGCTAGGATTGTCAGTGATTGCTCAGACTCTGACTGTAACTACCCCAAATGGGTGCGCCTATCAATACAAATCATTGTTAAAAGCTGACCCAATTTGGCACACTCTGCTCAGGCCCACCGTGGTTCAAGTTTGGACGACTGTAAACGGCTTCCCCGCCAGGACTAACGTGTACGTTTTCTCCCTCACTGGCGGTATATTGTGCTGATTAGAAATCGAAAGAGCAACCCTCAGTGGCAGCACAACGCCAACGTCCATTCCTTCATCCCAAATCACATCCTCACAAGCCACCAATACGCGTAGTCCGGCAGGTCCCCCTACGTCCTCCTCTACCACTAAAACAGGCAGCAAAGGAGTTCCGACGGGCACCGTAGTAGGCGTAATCATAGCAGTATTATTCGTCCTCGTCGCACTCGCTCTCACGCTATTCTTCCTTAAAAGAAGAAAAGCACAGCGCCGACGCAGGCGACTTTCATTTGAAATTGACCCTGCGGTGGCGAGTCCAGTTGGTACGCATATTCGTTCTACTACTGATACCATAACTAAATGATGTACCAGTTGACAAGACCCTCATCCCGGATCCATTTATCACGGACGAGCAAGCCATAGGAATGGGATTCGATCTGTCACGACAGACAACACGCCGCGTAGACGCGAAATTCCTATTCGCTGATGAACGCATGTCTTCGGAAACCCTAAAGCACCGCGCAACACCTCCTCTACCACCCGCTCCTAGCATCCTAGTCACTCGTGAGGGTGAAGCAACCGGTCGTCCGATCACTCCTTCAAGCTCTGGCCACCATCGACCTCAGAGCCTCGCAGACCACGCTCAAAACACTCAACACTCCTCGGACATCAAATCAGCCTCGGGACCAACCGGTGCCACCGCCCCACGTGAAATGTTCCCTCCATCGCGCAGGGAACGTTCCTCATCCTCATCTAGTCCTGATGTGTCTTCTTCTCAGCAAGACATCTCACGGCGCATGCGGCGTCTCTTGTCGGAGATGGAGAATCACATGGCTATGCCTTCCACGCGCAATTCTAATGTTGTGCTGCAGCTGCAGCAACAGATAGAGATGCTTCGGCGGGAGAATGAAGAGTTGCGTCTTGTGGGCTCGGAAGCGCCCCCGGCGTATGAGCATGGTAGTGGACGGTTTTGAATGACAAGTTGTATAACGGACCTAAGTTATTCTTCTTAATTGTATACCCCTCCCGGACTAGATCGACACATTGACATTATCGTTCTTGGTGTGTTTGTTGTACTGATAGAAATGAAATGCAGAGGATACAGCTCAGAACAGGGAATACACATCACCTTTAGGCGAAGTTGGACACTATTAGATTAGCAACTAAGGTTTCACAGCCTTGTGAAGCACTGTTATCCACAAGCAGTGTCAACCATGTACAGTATGTTGTTATTGGACAAAATCATCATACAATAATACAGGTGAGTCTCCAGCAGCCAATAGCTCCAAGAAATATCCCAAAGCCATTGTCGGTAAGATTGTAATCTGCACAGCAAATGCGAGCCAAGTTGTCTGAGGGAATGAGTGTACTTATTCTACATGACCAATTGCAACATAGATCTTTCCTTTGCATTGCACAGCAGGAGGAACGTCATCATCATCCCCATAGTACCCACGAAAGTATGCAGCCTGCTGTGCTCGGGTTAGCTGCCTCACATGTCTGGGTTTCATTAATGCTGGCAGATTATGCTGCCAAAAATATGGATTAGCCTATAGTAATGAATACAAACACTTACTGGTGGCTTGGTTGGGTCGTCTCCATTTAGAAATGGAACTACATCATAGGTGGCGTCAGCACCAGTGCCAGCAGCATGTATATTGCTTTGCTGAGAATGAGTTAGAAGAGGGAAACATTGGAAGAGAGACAAAGTGAATGATGATACTGCACCCTTGCGGCAAGTTTCCATATATGCGCTTGTGTTTCCTGCATCGTTTGCATGTCTCGCTTCATCGTTCGAATGTCTCGCTTTATCGTTTGCATGTCTTCTTTCATAGTTCGTATATCCTGTCTGGCAGCTGCAAACCACGGCGGCTCGATAACTTGAATTATGTTAATAAAGCTTAGATGTATATGCGCGGACTCACCGTCTTGACTATACAGAATTTTGTTTTTGTACACTTCTGCCTTAACTATGTCCTCTGCTTCAACATTGCGGATATCTGCGCAGCTAAACGATATCAGTCTGGGCAAGCAGGAGTGAAGCGTACTGTAATGATTCAGAGATTGTCGCGACTTCTGAATACCCTGAACAATGTCCATCGTGTTTGGCGGATTAGACGGGGCTGCTTGGGGGGCAAGCATCCCTCTGGCGCGGCGGCTGGATGGTGGGGCAGGGATTTGGGCTCGGGGCATTTTTGGAAGATGGCGGATAGGATTTGAGGTCAACAAGAACAAAGGGCGGGATCGGGGTACACCATGTCCAACAAACAAACGCCGAAGACGGCCCACCAGCCACTGAAAGGCCTGTACATCTCAGCGCGTCTCTTATCCCTGATATTCCTTGTTCCATCATGGACTCTCTACTACGCTGTGTTCTCCCGCCCGCGTGCTTCATGGACGCTAAAAGAATCACTCATGGTCCGGCTGTTCCGCTACTTGATGCCTCTCAACGCTCTCTGTAATCTGGCTCCTCTTACATCTGACAAAACACGTCAAGTCCCACAAAACGAGCTGAAGGAAACCTCCTTTCTATGGTTAGACCCAGTAGACGTGAGCTTGCTCCAGGGTGTTGCGAGTGACGAGAAGATTAAACCGGTGCGAATTCCTGGGTATATCTGGCCAAAGGAGACACCCATCTCCAATGCACCGGGTACGTTGGTGGGACTCTGGATTCATGGAGGAGGATATATGATGGGGAATGGATCGGAAACGTTTCCCGAAAATGGTCTCTCTTTTACCCCGTCTCTCTCGGCGTGACGCTAATCCAATGTTTTGAGTTGATCAGATGTCGCCCGTCGCGTATACGAGAATACGAAAATAAAAAACGTCCTATGTGAGCTTTCCTTTCTTACCTGTGATTTTCTATCATGGAAAACCTACCGCCGTATTATTAGCCTTAGACTATCGTGTTTCACGAGAAGCGTGCCATCCGGCCCAGCTCCAGGATGCGCTCGCTGCATATTCCTATCTTGTTGACACCGTTTCTGTTAACCCATCTAACATCGTCCTGTTCGGAGCCTGCTCCGGGGGTAAATTCTCTATACTCGCAATATTGCCTATATCTAACGAACGCGCTGATTGGAAAGGTCATCTGGTGCTTCTTTTGCTACGTTGTCTGTACGAAGAAAAAGTTCTTCCTATGCCCGGTGCTGTTATGTTATTTTCTGTCCGTTTGCTTTCTGGTTCCACCCCGATTTGAAATCTCACGTTGCCCATTCTTTTCCTACTAACAACTTACCTAGCCATGGATCGACATGGCTATCGACCAAGATATTGATGCGAAAAAATGCGACCCAAGACCTAACAGCTCTATTGACATGCTTTCCGCCTCGTTTCACGCAAATCTTCGGTTTTTAGGCCATCACCCTCTCAGCATGCTTTCGTCACCTTACTTATCTGCAAGTGAGTAGCTACAGTACCTTCTTTGGCATTACCTCGGGCCATCAACTTACAATCATATAGATCGTGCAACTCCAGGCTCGTACAAAGGATACCCACGTACCTTTATCTCCGTCGGAGATGCTGAGAGTTTCAAGCGTGAATGTGAAGAGTTATACAAATTAATGCTTGACGATGGGATGGATGTGACACTGGACGTTCAGGAGGATGCGGTGCACGATTTTTTTGGAAGTGCCCCGCTGGTCCCTAGTGATCTTGCCAGAGCCAACACTTTGGGCAAGGTGATTGGTTGGGTTGACAGGCTGGGAAGGCCTTGAAGTCGTGTCGATAGGAAGGCGTAGACTATGATCATTCCTTACCCTAGTTGACCTAGTCATCGACTTACTAACAAAATGCCATTATTCGAATAACAACGGGAGGCATTATTAAACCTAATATAATCTCAACTCTCCAATCACAAAGAACCTTAACTTTTCGCAAAATAGTGAAGGGCCCCCTTATGTTTTGAAGATCGCAAGGTCAGGCGGCAATACTATCAGCTATATCTCCTATATTAGCTACATTCGTCATCGGGTTGTTGTACATACATGCGGTATCGCTAGGGGAAGCTCCTCTACTTCCTGGCGTAAGTAATCTGTAAAAGAAAAGGTATCACTAGATCGGCTAGCATGAGATCGGATCAAATGGCAAACCTTGATCTTGTTCTCGCCATCCAGCTTGTAGTTGTGCAAAGTATCCTTCGCGACCGTTGCGCTTTCTTCGTTCGCGTACTCCACGAAAGCAATATCCTTTTTGTTGGGAATGAGTCGCACCTCGTACAAGTTCGGGCATCTGCGAAGGTACGGAAATGATGAGCGATGTCGGATGAAGCCAGATCAGGGACGTCACGCAACTGAAGGAAAAGTGATTGAAGCTGTTCCTTTGTGACATTCTCTGGAAGGTTTTGCACGAAAAGGATCGCGTTGGGAGGCAGATATTCGTCTGGCATTTGTACATTCGGTCGTTTGGGTGCTGGTACAGGAGCGGCCCCGTCCACTAGTTACAGAAAATTGTGTTTTTAAACAGGAATCATTGAGATATCGGCAAAACGTACTCTCGGTAGCCATCCGTTTTGCGCGGAACTTTTGTTTCAATGGGTTCGTGTACCGCGTTGTTTCTGCGAGGTGGTTTTGTGAGTCGAGCAATGAAAGTCAACCTGATGATGAGAATAAACGCACTCTTGTGCTCTTCTCTTCGTGCTTTGTGGTCATCGTAAGTATTAGGGTCGATCTTCTTCACCACCGCGTCCGACCGGGTTCGTGCAAATGAGATTTGCTTTTACAAAAAAATTGAGTATGAATCAGCTTTTCTACGATGTTTGTGATAGCCATACTTACCATGGGCTTTGAATAGAGAGGAAACCGTTGAACGTCTTTCAACGCTTGTCGTGCGCTGTCCTTTGACGCAAATGAAACAAACGCCTGACCCCGCATTCGTAGATTGCCATGAGCCACAACATCGAGAACTTCACCGTACGATTTGAATAAGCCCCGTAGAGATTGCTTCAGTACTAGAATAGAAGAATTTAAAAGGGTCGGGTAATGGACAAATGGATCAGCACACCATCGGTCTTTATCTTTTCATTTAAATTCTGGATGTATAATGTTTCGCACGCGTTATCCTCAGCAGGTACTGCTGGTTGTTCTTGTGCTTGCAAATCTGCTGCTATTCCTCCATCTTCTACCTGCATTGAGGCCGAGGGCGGTTGTGCTTCTGCGACGTCTGCCATAGCGAGGAGGTTATTTGCCTTTATTTGATCGCGTCACGGTCGTCTTTTAGCCAAACACCCAAACATACGACTTCAATCGACGACCACAAAATGACCGAAAAGATTTACGTTTCTCTGAGAGGAGACGCATTGCTTACCAGCCCTCGTTTTAATAAAGGAACTGCGTTTACTCTTGATGAACGAAAAGCGTTCAGACTCATGGGTCGTTTGCCTTCTAGGGTCAACTCCCTCGACGAGCAATGCAAACGGGCCTATGCCCAGCTTCAGATGCGCGAAACACCCATCAGAAAGAACTCTTTCCTTCAAAGTCTTAAAGAACAGAATTGGGTGCTCTACTTTGAGCTGCTGAAGAGGCATCTAAAAGAGCTGGTGCCGATTATATACACACCAACCGAAGTGTGTTCACTGTTATCATTCGATCTCAAACGAATGGAGTAGAACATACTTGTTCTTTATAGGCCGACGCGATTGCCAATTACTCACATTTGTTCAGGCGTAGCGAAGGGCTGTATCTGACCTTTCCTCATCAAGACTCAATGGAGGAGGACTTTCTAGAACAAACCCGAGGTCGAGATATCGACCTCATCGTATGCTCCGATGCTGAAGCTATTCTTGGTATTGGCGATCAAGGAGTTGGGGTAGGTGTGATTCTACGGTCTGGCCTATGATTTAAACATCACAAACTTCCTAGGGCATTGGGGTATTTATCAATCTAATTTGCGCCTTCTGTTATCAATTTAATACCCTAGATATCAGCTGCGAAATCAGTCATTTACACGTAAGGAATTGACGACAATCTACTCTATGCGATCTGAAGGCTGATCATAGGTTGATTGGCGGAATGGACCCCTCGAGGTCCCTTAGCGTTACGCTTGACGTTGGTACTGATAACCACAAGTTGTTGGATGACGACCTCTACGTGGTACGAATCGTTACGATATGCTATCAACTAGGGCTACATTGATAGTTTGCTTAGGGCTGGCCTCACACACGGGTCAGAGGAGAAGAGTATGATTCGTTTGTGGACAAGTGAGCTCAACGCCTAAAAGTACAGTATCCGGAGCAGTTATACATTGGTTTCCCTAGGTTTGTCCAGCTTGTTCGGAAACATTTCCCCCACAGCCTGCTCCATTTCGAGGATTTTGGTGTCTCGAATGCCCAAAGATTGCTTGAGCGTTATCGCACATCTCACGCCATCTTCAATGACGACATGTGCGTTCCCTCCTACACTCCTGTTCGTACAACACTTTAGCATAGTCTTTTAGACAAGGAACAGGTGCAGTTACTCTCGCTTGCATAATGGCCGCTGTCGGAGTGACCAAGAGCAAGCTATCCGAGCAGCGCTATGTCATCTTCGGGGCTGGCTCCGCTGGGATGGGAATCACCCACCAACTAAGGGATGCCATCGTTTCCATAGACGGTATCGAGCAATCCAAAGCCAACAAGCTGTTTTACCTTGTCGACAAGGACGGTCTCATAACGGAATCCCTCGTCTCGACTACATCAGTCCGAGATGGAGTGAAACCTTTTGCGCGACCTGATTCTGAGTGGGAAGATGTATACACAGGTGCGCAGGGGGATAACGAGGGTAATATCAAGACATTTCGACTACTGGAAGTCGTGAAGAAAGTGAAGCCGACCGTGTTAATAGGGTGCTCCACGAGTGCGGGCGCGTTTACGCAAGAGATCGTGAAAGCTATGGCGGCGGAGTGCGAGAGACCCATTATTTTGCCTCTGTCGAACCCGAGCCGTTTAGTAGAAGTAGACCCTAAGGATGCAAATGACTGGACGGATGGTAAAGCGTTACTAGCTACTGGGAGTCCTTTCCCCGCTGTGAAGATGCCTGGTGGCAAAGATTACATGTAAGTAATTCTATTCTTTCCTTTGTTTGCTCTTGACGGATTGAACAATGGCCTAAAGCATTGCCGAGTGTAACAGTAAGTCACCTCTTTAGATCATGGTGATGATGCTCATACGTCATATGGGAACAGACGCATTGATATACCCAGGCCTCGGATTCGGCGCCATTCTAGCCAAATCCCGCCACATGACAGACACAATGATTATTGCTGGAGCGCAACGTCTCGCCTCGCTTTCGCCCGCTCTTTCGGATCCTGACGATGCGCTTCTGCCTGACTTTGGCGATGCGCCAAAGGTCAACCTGGAGGTTGGTATTGCTGTTGCTGAGCAGGCGATCAAGGAGGGGTCTGCTGGGGTTGACTGGAAAATGGAGGATATCAGGAGCCATGCTGAGGAAAAGATTTGGAGACCATTCTATGGCGAATATATCTATGACGAAAAGGGTCAAAGATAGGAAGACAATGCACTGCGTTCGAGTCCCTTAGGTGCGCAAATCTGTAGTAAAATATAATATTATTATTGCAACTTGTGCCAGCACGAAGCATACAACGAGTATTAAAGAGGGGTAGCTAAATACACGAATACAATTTACAAATGTTCGAAAACTGAAGAATGATACAAAAATGCGTGCAGATGACGAAAGTTCATGGTCTATACGATTGAAGATTGAAGGAAAGGGGTAAACAATGCTTAAGCAATGAGTCCACCTCGGTACCCATCGCCGCGTCTCGACGCGGAGATGCCACGGAGAATGACAACAACAAAGCTTAGGGTAACGAGAATCCTACAGCAACCGTGTTAGAATACTAGCCAGGTGACTGTATTAATGACATACCAAATTACCCATGCGAAACCCTCGAGAGCATTGAGCTGCCCACAATATACAAACTTAGTCTGAGTTCTGGAGGGGTATGAGTCAGGATTGAGAATCAACCAAGAAGAGGTAATTCCACTTACGCGCAGTTCAGGCCTCCGCCGAGCATAGCCGTCACTGCCGCTGCCGCTGCCGTCCACATTATCCACGTGAAGACGAAGCTAATGATCAATCAAAGGTTAATCAACTGCGGTTCATCCAAGCAAGCGAATAAGACGTACAAGATGAGATGCGCAGCAACGCTCGTCATGATCGATCCGGTTGCAGAATGAAGGAATAGAATGAGGAAGAAAATAGAGCCAACAATTGTCCATGTACAGCTGAACAACACGAAGCGAACGCGGTCTCGCTCTGTAATGCTGTCATAATTGTGACGAGAGTTGAAGCGTGCAGTCAGCCAAGCTGATATAGCGAGCTAGATATGAAGGTGTCAGCAACCTCACGAGGCGCTAACTCGGTGAAAAATGCGCACCTCAATTGTTGTAAATAGCACAATGAGACCGAAGATAACTTTGGGAGTCAAGTGAGTGGAAACGAATAAAAAGGAGTGTACGGGAAACATACTGGGGTGTCCCCTTCTGACATGGTCATCGATAGCCATATTTTTTGTTGTTGCTTCGAGGTCGTGATAGGTCGTTGAAAAATTTGTGTTGCTTGTGGGCGTAAGTAGTTCGTAACAAAGGGATTCCGAGGCGATGAGGAGCCTTTTAAACCAAAAAGTGGTCAGATCGCATATAATTGTGACGTCACGCATTGTGACTAATTATGATTATCAAACCCATGCAAGCGTCATTGTCCCGACGGCCCCATTTGTTCTAGCACAAAATTAGGTCTCTACTACGCTGATTACCTCTCTGTCAACCTCGCTATACAAGTACCCCACATCGAGCTCGTCCTTTACTGTGTACTATAGCGTCTGGTACGCGATCGATCAACCGATGAAACCCGCACGACAATCGCAACCTGTCAACGATCAAAACCTGTGTCCGTTGATATAATATGCTTAGCGAACTATGTATATAGCACAGTTGCTAAGATAATTGGGCGACAGGAGAAACAAAGCAGTGCGTTCATCCCCTTGGAGGTCGTTCATCTTTACTCTGCACATCTGGCCCTATCTACCATATTTTGCACTGTCTAAAGTTGATCCCGTAGACGCAGACGGTGGTTCAGATGAAACCAACCTGTCTGCGTAATACGTATGTTCAAATTTGAGGTGTTGTTCCTCCGTATTAATACTTGAGCGGTTTCAGTCATGACACTCAGCGGAAACTTGAGCAACAGGATTCTTGCTTTGAAAGTTCAGCCAGATCTTCAGGATCAGCCCAAACGAGGTCAGGCGACGGACGCCATTCCACAGCGTCTTCTGGAGCCGTGAAAAAAACCGTAAAACCCGTATGTGCAGGGAAGAATTGCTTCTCACATGGGCTGGGAGGAACGAGGGCGAACTGGCTATTTTGGGGCCAAGGATTGGTATGTCGCCCATTGACACATTGCCAACAGCAACAATAACATTATACCTCGACCTCGGCCACGAGTGGCATCACGGCAGGCAGAGGCAAGGGAGCGAAGCGGAAGGCATATGTACCAGCGGAGGACTTGAGGCAGGATACGACGAGGTTGACAGATGCAAATACGGTCCTTCTGTATCTTCGGATCTTGAAGCTTATCTTTCGGGTACATCAGCTGAGTTGCCTCTCAGGAGCCTCAACTGAACTCCAACATGCTTCGACTTCGCCTTTAACACTCTGCTCGATTTTTCCCGTAGGATTTAACTCTGCGACTGTCTACGTGCGCCCCAGAATCCCAGCGTTCAATCGATCAGCGAATTAAGGAATGCACTAGTTCCGAATTACTATCCTGGGTTTATGGGCCTCGAATGCCTGGCTGATGCTCAGAGGAAGGCGCAGATTCAGTTAACACGTTGTACCGTTCTCAGAATCGCCGTTGTAATACATATCCACTCGTGAAAAGGCCGACACTCAAATAAGGACACGAATAGTGGATCTAAGGGGTAAAATGTAAGGTAATCTTATTCGTCGAACCCTTTATTGATATTGCAGATGAGAAATAGACAGCTGCCCCATTCCAATTCTCCGCGGGGCGAGTGCGACGGGCAGTAGGCTCTGCTTCTATCATTCGTTTGGAGGCAATGAAGAGAAAGTGATCCAACCTCCAACCCCCTGCCCTATTGATTGAAACAAAGGGTCATGAACGATATGGCGCCAGAGAGTCGAGACGAAGCCGACGCCGTAGCCCAGGAAATTTATTATGCTGCGCTCGGACTTTATACCAGTACGTATGTAGGTTGCGTGGTTAGAGAGACCATGCTGCCCAATGGAAAACAGCTGAGGGGTAAAATACTTGCTAAATGTAATCCTTTACCTCAAAACTTTTGACTTTCAGCATATGAGCAAGTGAACCACGCTAATGAAACGTGTGGCGCAAGCTATTCCGTGTTCGACATTCACTCACAGGTCGTTCTACATCTTGTTCTACATACTGTGACCCACTACTACAACTGCTGACAAAAGTATTAAAGATCCGCTATAACTAGTTTATACAAATTTTCATATAAAGACCTATATGTTTAATGATAGAAGTAAAAAGGGCATAATGATAAATAGAGTTAGAAACCAAGTTGCTCGACAAAGCTATGCCAAGTAGCATCCAATATTGGAGCACTCTGCTCGAATGGCGTTTGCGGGAGGTGTTGCTGGTGGTACGCTTGATAGCTTCCCGAAGAGTAGTAACTGGATGACACTATATGCCAAACGAACCGCATGCCCAATATATAACCAAGTCATATTAAACGTCGACGAGTCCCAGTCGCTGAACTCGAGATATTGTGCCATATGCATCTTTGGCATCGTCTGTGTTTGCTCACAACTGGATAACAGTGGACTCACTATACACTGTATTGAAAGACGGGAAGTCTGATTGTTGAAGCGCAGAGTCGTTCGAGATAGATAAAAGAACTCTTGGGCTTCAACGGAATACGGGGGTTTATCCGGATCAAAAAGTGCTGCGATCGCGAAAACAATGAGCAGCAGCGAGAGGGAATGGTAGCAGGTCAGTGCTTCAAAGCAACTGTAAGATCATCAATAAGTATGGGGCGATATACATCAGGCAGGCAAATCATAAGACTCACTCCACTCGATAAACATTAGCGAATATCTCGTCAAAAAGCTCTGTACGAGGGATTGGAGCATATCTCGTGATTACTCGTCAAAGACATGTTTTATGCTTGAAGTGACTAGGATTCTTGACGCTCACAGATATTTTCCATACTCCTGATATATTTCGCACAAATGGATAGCCTCTGATGTCGAGGGCAATAAGGCATAAATATCTTTTCCAAGCGCAGGGTCGACGAGCTCGATTTCCGGGAAAAGTGCTTCGGTCATTCGTTTCGAAAGGCGAGTAGAAGCAGGAATTGCTCTGGGTTGTTGATGTGTCAACGCCTGTCATAATATTTATAGCATGTATATTTGCCCAACAGCACGAGTTCCTTACGCGAATTAGATACTGGTACGAAGTCCATAAGAATTGAATATAACGTTCAAAGGAATGCGCACCTCAGAGCGGGCAGTTTTTCCTAAGAAGGTCTGTCCTCGTAACCCCAGAGTCAAAGTCCCTGGTGTCCAAATGAGGTTGCGCCCATACTTATGGAGTTATCTTATAACGCACCAAACGCATCGATGAAACCATCATCCTCAAGCTGTGCATCCTGATCCTGATCCTCCTCTTCGGACCTGTTCAGGGATGCAGGAGTTGTAATATTTGGGGGTAGAGGCCTAGGATCTTGCGACAGAACAGATTTAGGGGCGTCTTTCTCGAGAAGAGGATGAGGTTCTTCCGAGACCGATTCGTGCATAGCTCTGAGGGCGTTCTCAAGCTCACGATTACGGGCGGAAAGCTGTTCGATTCGCTCATGGAGTTCTCCGGTATTGGCGAGTATCAACCGATTACCTTTTCCAGGAGTAAGCATGCCTACGAGAATGGATTAGACACATAACACAAATCCAGAAAATGGTCTGGGTCACCTTCTGGACATATTGAGCCACACCCCCTCGATACGCATTTCTCGCACGGGACCTCAAAGTATATTCATGAAACCTATACAAACCCCAAATAAGAAAAGGACATACATTTTTATCGCAGCGGAGCTTCAGCCTTCGACACTCGGCACAAGAGGTCGGCCTAAGGGATGCACAGATCAACATCGGCGTCAACCAAATTTAAGATGACATACACTCGTCCAGGTTTCCGCCTTACTTTAGGTACCCCTTCATTGTCTTTGCCGTTCGTTGTACTCCCCGTACGCATTAGAAATGTGCACTGGTATGCAAACACAGGTTACGTCCCTGATCTAGCGCGTGTTACTGGTAAGCCAGACTTTTATATCTCTCTGTTGTAACACGTTCAGATCACATAAATAATCAGTAAAGAACTAGCGTACCCTTATTGCAGAACTATCCCTTGTTCCAAAGTGAAGACGCGAATGTCTTGCAGGGCGCCTGCCAGATTGCGCCCAACCACGTGCTCCAGTTACCTAATAATGTCTTGGCCTTCTGTGCTCACCCAACGACATTCACCCGCGACAAGATCCACAAGAATCGGTACGATGTCAATATTCAATATTCAATGACGATAGCTGTGGAGCCGAATTTTGATGGAAAACTGTGCTCCAGCTTTCTCCAAGCGCTTGAGTTGCCTGTCAATTAATAAAACTATGTTGGAGCCATATACATCATCGCCTATGGAAGCGGTTATGT
>JABCKM010000039.1:6847-17276 GCA_018221805.1 Rugosomyces carneus
CAGGCCGTGAAGGTCGAGCACCAGATTGAATTTTGGCGATGACGGCTGGTTCGCGAGTAAGGTTTGCAAACGGAACCATACCCAGAAACACCTATAGTACACATTTCCAAAGTGCCGTGAAATAAAAGAAAACGGAAACACACCTCGTAGAATACGCAGGCGCACGCGTACACGTCGCTTGCCTCAGTATTCTTTACCATATCGTCAGCTTCTACATCGAAGAGCTCTGGTGCTTGCCATCGGGCAGAGCCACCTTTTGAAGCCGCCGACGAGTTTGATGACCATGCGAGGATCTCCGAGTCCGTAACTGATGATATCCCGAAATCGGCGAGGCATGCTCGTCCCGCGTCGTTGATCAGAATATTCGGCTGTATATATATGCATTTAGTGATGCAAGAATTGTGTTGAACTACGATCTCCTACCCCTTTCAAATCACCATGGATGATCCCGTTCCTGTGTAAGTATGATAATCCTCGAGCAATATCAACTGCCTTGAATACACGGTGAAGTTAGTGAAAGTTGAGTACAAGAACGAACTTTACGCACTAATTCGGTTCTCGGTGCTTCAGGACGCTGTTTAAGGTATGACGTGATATCACCTGCCTCCATCCAAGGCGATACGAAACAAATTCGACCCTGGAAGCGGAAAAGACCATAGATAGGAAGGATATTGGGGTGAGATAATTGTCCCCACAGCATAGCTTCTTTAGAAAATTGCTTTGGAGATTGCATATTGGTGAACTATTCAGAAATCGCAATATAAAAGAGCTGACCTTCAGAAAGCTGTCCTGTTCTGTATTCCTGTAAATACGAATGGCCTTCAAGCAGACAACCTGTCCTTCAAACACCCCCTTGAAAACATCAGCGAAGCCTCCGGCAGCGACAGCGTGCTCTCCCTCGAGTATGATATTTTTTAGATCGTAGCAAGTAGGGTAGAGACCTGACTTCGTTGAGATTCTTTGGGTTGCCACAATTAGATTTCGCCTAAATGACGCATTTAACTGTGGCATATCCAACAGCTAAAAGCAGGCGTCAATGGCCGAGGCAAATCATCTGTTGGTAGAATACTCACCCCTTGGAATAAATTTAGCACTTTTCGTGCGTTATCTTGTTGGCATCCTAGCAGCCTTCGGTAGAGGGGTTCGTCGCAGAACACCTTTTCAAGTCTTGAAATCAGAGTGGTTATCGCCGGCTGATCTGGCTGGTTTTGGTAGCTCGAGACGGGTGCTTGAGTAAACGGCTTCCATTTGTTCTCTAAGTGTCCAACACACGTGTTGTGACTTTCAATTCCGCTCGAAGCGACCGTGTTCAACGAATTTTCAAGTATAACAGTTGGGTCGTTGTGCCATCTATACAATTACGAACGTTGGAGCTATCAATTATGAAGGAAGGCGCAGCATACCGGTAATAAAAAATCTTGTACCAGCCTCTTTGGTGCCAGAGTTCAATCAATTCGGGAGTCACTCCTTCCCAAATACGGAAACCCGAGGCTCGGGCAGCTGCCAGAAGTTCCCTAACACGCTCGGTCGCGGTATCAGCTGGAACCCAGTCCAAAGCTTGACACGTGGTGTATATCTGCTTAAATATGTCCAGGCTACGGTGATAGCATCTTTGCAGTGACTGAAACGGTCTTTCGTCATTGAAAACCTCGGAGGCGCACTATCATGATGTTCGATATATGATGTACAGAGGCAGAGCTAGCGTACGAACTCACTGTTTCAAAACAAGATATTTCAACAGCTTTCGTTGCACGAAGCGCCTCCCAATGGTCATCGTGTCTGGGACCCATGAGCCAATAAAATAACCTTGACATGCGCTCTTCCGTCCAGTATATCACATCTTCCGCATTGTCCAACAAACCGTGGAGATGTGGTGCTCCTGTGCTGTCCTGCCCTTGCTCGTGCTGCATCTTGATACCCAGCTACAATCAACTGCATGTCATCATAGGCTGTGCCAGCGGCTTGTCGGATTTACTCAAGGGACGCGGTTGTTATAATAGGATCCGAGCCCACCTTGTGACATGCAGTGTCTCAGGGTGACAAACCACTTTTAACCTTGCCCTGCGCGTAAACGTCAACTTTTGGTACTCTAGCGCATCCTTATACGAGTCGACGGAGGAACCCAGATTAACAAAGGGGCAAGGCTAAATATACCGAGTATGAGGTGTTACGCACATCATGCATCATGCCCTACGTGGAAATCCTGAGGCGACTGTACGCGAAAACAAGTCATCGTAAATCGCCAATACCGTCTCACTGTAAAGAAGCATAGTGGGAAATTTACAGCAGCGCCGATCATTCTATCAATCTATGCTGCCAACGTCCACCCACATCGTAAAAGGTGTCCAAAAGGACCCATCTGAGCTCAAGAGCAGATGGACCCGCCTAATTCTAGTCGCTCGACTGCGACAGATCTCCACAACGTCGCGAATACCAGAATTTCGGAGGTTGTTTACGCATAACTCGAACTCAAATTCATACATATGAGTAACACTCTTGCGCCAATGTTTCATTCGAACTAGGATCCAATATGGAGGCTATCGAAACTAGTAAATACGCCCTCATCTTCCTCTATATCCACCTGTACAGCTGGGGGTTGATCAGCTAACTTTACTCAGCCGCAACACTCCTCTCCGCGTGTCCAAATAGGTTTCTGCGCCATTACCGCACGAAGATGCTCTGTGTCCTGCCTGCTGTGCTCGGACAAGAAGGTCGTGGAGACAAGAAGGCCGTGCAGAAGGGGCTCGTTTTCTGGACGCACAACTCGATAAACTTGAGAGCTGCAGCCCCTGACATTGATGATGTAATGGCTGGGAAGGGAAACGGTACCCTGCGCTTGGGTCTTGAGGCCACCTTTATTTATCGGGTGTAGGAGAGAAATACCGACAGGTGTTGATAGGACCTCTTGGCCATCACTGCCCCTGGCCGATTATCTGGGCGCATATTCAGGATTTTGGCCATTTGTTCCTCTGTGAAGAGGGCAGAAAGAAAATCAAGAGGGATGGGTGTCGAGAACAGTCGCTCTAGTTGCCCTTGATGACTTCGCCGTTTGATATCCATTCGCTGTATGGCTGCATCATGGGCAAGTGTGATGAGAAGCCGAGCAACAAGCTCGCCCCGTTGACCTTTCTCAGTGAGACCCTCCTGTACGTTGTCGAAAAGTAGCTGGACTAGATCTCGGTTCCGAAGTATTTGAGCCGCCGCCTCTGCAACAATTGGCTCTGAATGTGTACTTGAAATCACATACTCGCGGTGGGATGGGATAACGTTGGCAACCCGCAAGTGGCCTGCAATCAATGTATTTGCTGTTTCCATGGCCGACCTCCGTCGTGGCTCAAAGTCAAGCATCAACCGAACGCTGAGCGCCGCAAGCAGAGCATCCCCTCCGGTTTTTCCATGTTCTTGGGCGGCAAGTTTTATTATAGCAAAATCGATCAGTTTGTCTTTCACCAAGTCGTCTCCCGTCTCCCAACGAGTCCACCACCTAAGTTGGGAATGAATAGACACGGAGAGAAATGAGCTGAACGCAAGACACTCACAACGGTCTCCCAAACCGTGCCATAAAACCAACTAAACAAACATCGTCTTTTGTGTGCCTGTCCTCTAGGGCAATATGTGGCTCCCGGCAGATGTCAAACGGTAGCTTAGTGTATGGCGTTTGAACATACGTCATAGTAGAATCTTGACCTCTTTTAGACCAGAGAACACGACCCGAGGGTGAATAGTCTGATAGCTTCGAGTTTGTCGATAAAAAAAGACAAAAAAAAATGTCCAGGTCACGCAAGGCGTTCAAACTTGAGCACAGGGCTTGAAAGATATTACGAACATCGCCCGGAATCCTCCGCCCCTCCGTCTTCATTACATGGGATTCGCCAATGTATACGAGTAACCGAACGGGGCGGGATCCACGCTCGGGAGCGTCTTGGTTATCACGACGCTCGATGGTTCGGATAAGCGCTTGAGCCGCGATATAAACTTGAGGGCAATAAACAGAACGATGACCAGCGGGAATGAATGCTGTAACACACCAGGTTGGTTTTCCCTGTTGATCTTGGTGTTAGGACGATTAGCGCTGGTACTGTCCTTTGAAGATATGAGAATATGAATGTCCTGAAGGAAGAAATATGACCTTTTGCATCGGAACAGCATTCTACGGATATGGGAGTCTTAGTAACGATGGCCCTGTGTGGATAAAAAGAGATTTTACCCCTTTCGTATTGGCAAGTTCCTGTGAGAATGTGATTCTCGGTAATGTATATGTGGATAAAAAGAAGAGACTTTACCTCTCGCGCGGATAGCTTCCTATGAAGATACGTGTTTTAGTGATGTGAAGACCTATGCGGATAAAAGAACTACCTCGGTCGTAGAGACAACATTTTTGTAGATTGTGCTTCGGTTGTTATCTTTTAGAAGATGTTTGTACCATTGGAGCGGCAGAGGGTCTGTAGTCTCATCCACCTTCTCTAATTCCTTGTTCACGTGGATGAAAAGGTTCTCAAGGAACAAATGACATCGATCGAGGACTTTATCAAACATGTCGTGACGCCTTATACGAAAAAAATGGCGCGCCTCTATATCCGCGTCTGGATAGCCTGTATCGCAGTGCAGATGGTTACTTATTATGTTTAAGGTGAGGAGGAAGATATAGGTTACTCGCCGTCTGCCTCCTCTCGGAAACAGAAAGGAATTGTAAAGATCAGCTTAGCCGTTTCGTCTACTAATCTGGACTTTCCCATCCCCGAGCTCTGGATAATTGGCACAAAATTCGCGTACAGCAATTCGGGACGTGTCTTATTCATTTCATCAAGCGCAGATTTGAATAGGGCTGCACCACTGCCTCTAAAATCCACCTTCCAGGCATTCTCGATGGCTGACAGAGAAAAGCTGTAGTAGCAAAGGTGATAATAATTGCTTGAACCGTACCTGGTTCTAATGGAGCACCCAACATATTAGCTATAATAATTTCGTATTGTGTCAGCACCACGCACTCATATGCATCCCAGTTCGAGTTCCGGCATCTATCGCCGAATGCAATTTTACACCTAATGCGAGGTCAGTATTTAAGCGAATGGACGCGGAAGCATCAACGCAGTTGAGAGAGTAAAGGGTGCCACTAGCCCGACGTGTAGGGACAAAACGAAGCTCACTAGAGGCTGGGTGCTTCACAAAAACATTGATATTGTTGGAGTTGGGCTGATCAGGCCAGTAGAAAGAAATTTCTGTCGTGTAGACAACTTTTTGAATATCCTCTCGTCTTTAGTAGATTTGAGTCCTTCGATGGTAGGCTTCCGTGCACCCGTCAGGATCTATATCAACCTAATAAACTAAAGAACATTAGCATGATTACAGATTTTTAAACACTACCCGCCTTGAAGAGGATGAAATCTTTGGCAATAAACTCAGGGTTCTTATTGCCTTTTGCATAAATAGCGTCCTTCAGATCGATGACGTCCTCAATTGCTGGTATGTCAAGAATAGAGATGTTGTCCTTGCTGTCACCTTCAAGGAAGCAACACAGTTCGGTATTCTGTAGACTCTGCTCGCTATGCGATGTTGTTTGACTGGGATCTAGTGCGTGTTGGCTCATGATGATAGTGAAAGTGAGAGTGATCCGTCGCGACTCTAAGGCGTAATTTCGAACTCAGACAACACTGTCCAAACCTATCCCATGTGACCAGTATCTAGTAACGGCGATCGTTCCGACATGCCCGTTCCATTCTTCCTCTATGGTCGTCTAGCTAGCTACTTCCTAGTGTGTATACTCTACAGGTCAGCGTTGGTTCTAGCGATCAAAAAGTAAAAATTTCAAAATACCCAGTGGATCACTTCAAACTCATGCTCGACGTCTATTTGTGGACAAACAGACGGCCACGTCTACGTTCGATTAATGAATTTAGTCGCTCGAGGGAATCAGTAGATGTGAAGCCGAATTCCCGATTATTTTACTTTTCCACCCCGCTGCGTGATCCCACCACCTCTTGTCCAACTACCCGAGACCGTCATGATGTCCTCGTTTCTCGGACCGCTGTTGATAGTGCTTATTCTTGAAATGCCATGTTCATGTTCGTTGAGCTGTTGTGGCTCATACTTAGCCAGCCGAGGTCGATATAATCTGTTCTCTTAATTCTGTTCCAACAAGTGATCGGTCCACCACCTACACAAATTACTGGAGACTGACAACCAATGCTCTTCGTTTGCCATGGTCTTACAGACATCAGCAGTTACTCACCGCGCCCACGTCGGTGACGTTGAATCCCTTCCGAAGTCAGAATTTTATCTGCGTCCAAATTACTGAGCTCGCTTCAGACCCATGTCCTAAATATAATTCTGGGGTAAAGATTCGGCTCGATTTATATGATACTTTCTATATCTTTTCCACTTGAGCGCGACTATTCTCTTAAATTTTAACCAATGCAAGATTTTGATTCACCTTGCCGTTTGATGCATTGTCGTGGGAGTTGTACTATGCTGCGTGTTCGGGAGATATGTTCCAGGGTATGCTCAGAGTTGGAGTCGTGTTACTGTGTCATAGTGGATAAGAATTATACAGATCAGACGGATAACAATACAGAGAGCTAAAACACAGAACGGCGCCAGAAATAATGACACAGACAGGAGGAAAGTAAAACCGAGCATAGGAGGAAAGAAAACAAAAAATGAAGAGATAGTGTGACACGAGAGCACTAGTTCGATAGTAATGCACGCATTCTAGAAGGTCATGATTCCGCCCCGTCGTTGGTGTTGGTGGTGTTGTCATTGGTGTTGGGGTTGGGGTTGGTAGTGGCGTTGGTATTGGCGTTGGTATTGGTAGTGGTGTTGCCATCTAGCCTGTCTTGTACGCGTTGACGATGCTGCCTATTTTTTAGATGCACCTCGTAATTGGCCAAGGTTTCCGCCGGACCAGGAGTATACAGCTGTAATCAAGAACTTAGTACTTTAACTACACGACCGAAAAAGAGAGGCCATTACTTTTCCGGGGCAATCCAGACATTTGATACGCCATTCAGGCGAGCTACTAGCTGCGACCTTTCGCAGGGTGACGTCAAATTTGTCGTGAGGGTAGCGTACTGACATTGCTGCTTTGGCGGCTGACAACCATTGCGGTGGCTAAGATAACCAAGCCTTAATAACGAATACAAGAGCTCGATATTGTAGTGACATACCGTAGCAGCTACCCTCGCAGGACTACTTGGGGACATCGCGGCCCCGTCAACTATTTTGGAAGTTGGAGTTTTGCTGGGAGTACTATCTCCTTTCGCTGCTGAGCTGGAAAGAACAGGGGTCGTAGGGGCAGCTGAAGGAGGCGTGGATGCTCGCCGATGCGAGTTAGCTCCGTTGAGTTTCATCTTTTGTGCGAGGGGAGGCTCAGAGGCACTCGAAGCCGTTGAAACGGGTGAGATAGCACGATCATCTTCTAAAGGATCGGGTACTGGCACGGGTGACTGGCGCGAGATGTCTCCCCGTGATGGCGTTTGCGGTTCCGATGTTTCCGCAGGTGTTGGTGGTACAGTCGAATTTTGGGCGCGTAACGCGGCAGCTCCGCCCTTCTTCTTGGTGGATGAAGTAACCTTGGATTCCGACTCCCGCTTTACGCTCATATGGTATTCAGGATCCGTGTTATACTCGACAGGTCGAGGTCTTCGGTGTCGGTGCCAGAATTTCCCTGTAGGAAAGGGAATATAAGATAGGGGGTATCAAATTCAATGCAGATCAACATACCACAGTTACCACATTGTGATTTGTCACCAAGGGGGCCCTTTCTCCGTCCAATAGCAATGCTATCAGGGCATCCACAATTGGAGCAATGCCAAATTCCATCGATTATATTAGGATGCTGGCCATCCGCAAATTCCTTTTCCTTTGCTTCACGTTCAAGCTCCTTGACCCTTTTCGCCGTTAGAGCTCTCGCAACTTTATTATCAGGCGCTGGCACTGTGCCAATAGCTGCCGTGGAAGACACAACAGGTGGTGGGGGGTCATTCTCCAGAGGAGCAGGCAACGTCGATACATCCGCCGCTGTAGAAGGAGTAGGAGCTGTGATGAGCGCACGAGGTCGTAACACAGTCCGCGGGAGAGGCGGAGGCTTAAAGTGTCCCTTGGCCGTCTTCTTATCCTTAGGCACAGGCGGCGGTACCGCCGCGCTAGGTATAGCAACCTGAGGCATGAACGCCGTTCCATTCTCCGATGCGACCATGTTGGCGATAGTCAGCGAAGCCGCAGCTGCAGCCGCCCTACGCGACACGGGCGCATTCGCAGCGACAGCGAGTGCAAGTGTGGCAGCGTCCAGCTCTGGGAAGCCAATGGCGGGCGTCCGGTACGTGCGGATAGGCTCGCGATCGGGTAGAGCGATGCCACGCCTTCCACGGGTACCGCGTTTCCTGCGTTTGTTCAAGTCTTTCTCGCGATCCTTTTCCGTCCGATCGATCTCACCATCGCTGAGATAGTTGAGAAGAGGTGTGTAAGACTGAACTTGGTCAAGAGGGCGTGCTGCGGAAGTCAAACTTGGGAGGAAAGAAAGACGAAGATCTTCATCTAGGATGGCAGACCCATCGGAGGGATGACCGACAAGGAAGAGTGACTTCTGATATGTCTGAACTTGTTCTCGAATGGAGTGAGCTATGGCAGTTCTAAGAAAAGGTACAATCAGAGAAGACCCTTCTAATGCTTAAAAAGGCCGAAGCATACTTGAATTCGCCATTCAAACCAAGCTCCCGCGTATACACCTCCGCAAAGTCTTCCGGTGACACATGCTCGCTCTCCATATCCCATTCAAATTGGTCATCGAGCTTCATAGATCCAACCATGATATCCAGCTAAAGCAAGCCACATCAGCACACCCATGCCATAGAAAAAAAAGATCCAAATCCGAACCCTAATCAAGATCCGCATCTCCTCATGCATCAACCCCTCATTCACTTCCATCTCCTCCAACTTGACAGGCTTGTCCCACCCGGGGTCCATCATCTCCTCCCCACCTTCATCTACGTCCTCCACATCCCCCTCCACACCACAGTCCTCGTCCATCCGCTCTTCTCCGTCTTCTCGCTTGACGACCTTCCTCCTCTTCTTACTCCTTTTTCTTCCACCTCTGCTTCTCCCCCTTCGTTTGCCCTCCACACCCACACGCCACGCATGCCACCATTTTGCGTCCTCGGGCTGTAACTGCCCACGCATCGGACCTAGATCTTCTGTATCGGTGGTGGCAGCAGCAGCAGCAGCACTCGCCAAGCGGGCAGAAGAAAAAGTAGGTGACGAGGGTGAATCAGGTACCGGCGGTAGACCGTCATAGAGCCCAGAATGGGCTTTGAAATCAGAAAGCTGATCCTGAATGGATTTTGTTATAATCGCATGGTAGTTGGTGGACAGATTGTAGTCCTCGACTACGGTCTGGGCAAAATGCTCGGGAGTGACGACTGGGTCTGAAACAAATCGCATCCAAGGGTCAGGAAAGCCTTTTACTTCCCCTAAAATCTGACACGCACCATTAAGGTTCCAAACAAACGTATCCCGCATCTTATGATGCTCGACATCAAATTCCAAACGTATAGGGACAAGTTGTTCCGGCCGATTTGCCTCATCTATATCAAGTTTCCTTGGTCTACAAGCGGCATCAGCAAAAAAGGAAATGACAGCCGGTATAAAAAGAGGAAACAAAAACTCACAGCCTCAACCCCTCCCTCCTCGTCCCCCTCCTCCCTCTTGGCACGTCTTTCCTCGCTCTCGCATATCTCACATCAAACGGCTCCCTCCCCCTCCTCCACCTATTCCCATTCCCCCCATCTCCACTAAGCCCTCCCTTCTCCCACCACCCCGTATTCCTCCACGCAGCCTCTCTCGCCTCTCCTTGCATCCTCTCCTTCATCGACCTCCATCGGCCCTCATACGCCTTGTCCACCTCCATCCATGATTGGATGTCTTCAATTTCGGAGGGGGTGAGAGGCGGGATATGTGTGAGAGAGGTGATGAGAGGGACGACGGTTACACGGGTGGTGGCTTTGTCTACTGAGACGTTGGCAGGGAGTGGAGGGAGGTGGGGAATGACTTGAGGTTGTTGAGTCGTCTGGGACTGAGACGAAGAACCGGGGTTTACTAAAGTAGTAGCAGACGTCGGCGTTGATGTCGAAACAGGTGTAGCAGTAGTAGGGGTGGTAGTAGACATGGATGCATTCACAGAAGCTGCATTAGCTGCAGCAACGGCGGTCGCAGTAACCGCAGGTGTGCTCGTCCTCGGCAGCGCCCCCGTTGCCGATGTTGGAGTGCCAGAGCTCAGTGGTAGCTCCGTCAACGATCCTGTGGGTGTACCAAGACCAAGACTGAGACCAAGACCCATATTCATATCGACAGGGGGTACACTCCCAGACTTGACAACACCAGGAATCGATCCTTGTCTTTGATGATGATGTCCTGCTTGTTGTTGTTGCGGAAGAGG